>JAODJW010000033.1:5120892-5136433 GCA_026777045.1 Hyperopisus bebe | reverse complement strand
ATGTTATTGGTTGATTAGATAATTGCATTAATGAGAAATTGAACAGGTGTTCCTAATAATCCTTTAGGTGAGTGTATATTATATTAAAAGCCCCCAAAGTTATGGGGAATACATAGAAAAGCAAGGAAATCCTTCAGGGCTGCAGCGCTGGCCGACGGCACGGCACTCATCAGCAATTTACCGCACAAGGATCCTCTTGAGAAGCTGGTGATCTCCCTCTGTGTAGCTGGGCCAGTCCTTCTGCACCTCCTTAAACAGGCTGTCTTTGAGTGTAAACGTGTTGTCTTTCCCATTCAAATTCGCCACCTTAGGACAGGAGAAAGACAGAATAAATACCTCACAAAGACCAAAGTTAAGCCTGTAGCTTCACTGCTGATCCGTAAGGCAGCCTTGAGGAGGGCACCGAGGTTAGGCTGCACATCTGTTCACACGTGCCAGCGACTCGTCTGGTTTTGTGCCCTCTTATCTTACGGGGAGAGGAGCAGACCTGTTGCAGGAAGCCGTCCAGGGTGTCCTTCTCCTGCGGGGACACGCCGTCTTTCTGCAGCCGCAGGATCAGTTCCGGCTTCCTGTAGGGCTTGAGCGCCAGCAGGTGAATCAGACGTTCCCGCAGGGGCCTCTGCTGGGCGCTCGTCTTCTTCATGGCGCTGGATATGATGACGGGCCGTGACGAGCGGCGCGAGGGCGCGATGTCAGACAGGGCTGGGGCCGGCTTCCGGATCTGGACCTTCTTACCTGCAAGCAGACGGGCGTGCAGGTCAGCACTGGCACTTATCTACCTACATACATACACACAAGGTGAACAGGACACACAGCAAGCGGTGCCAAAGGCAGCACCATCCAACTGTCATTTTTAATTGAAAGCCTGACATCAATTCTCACAAAAGTCAAGGAAACCCTAAAACCAGAGCTTTGGTTCTTTGTGGGCTTGGTCGCATCTTCTTGGCATGTCTGGTTTAGTGGATTTCAGGTTCTCTGAGTTGCAGACTCCAACAGTTCACCTTGGCATGTGTCAAGCCCCCCCCCCGTACCCTAGTCCTTGGGGATCCCAAGACGGACCACATCTTTGCTCTCTCCCAACGCCCAGGGAAATGGGAGAGAGCAAAAACAAGGACAGTCTGGGGGCACGTGAGGGCCGATTTGGGAAGTGCGGATGTGGCAGATGCTACCTGTAGGAGAAGCTGATTTTATGGCAGGCCTGTTATAACCGTTGTATTCGGAGAGTTCAGCCTGGGTTTCCAGGTCCCGTAAACTCCATGGGAGAGTCTGCGCAGGTTGGTTGCGATGTCAATCCAGGAAGAAGCGTCCCAGGCAGCTCCTCTGGGTAGGAGCCCCCAAGAACTGTGTAGTGCAAAGAGTGCACTCACTGGGCCTTCACTAACTACACAACCAAATATTTAACTGGGTTAAGAATGTCCGACTTATGGACAACTCATACTTTTGAACGGACTGCCATAAAGCCTATTATAATAATTTGAGTGAAATACCAGGTGCATAATAATAAATGCACACATCCTGCGACATTCATATTGTATGGGATCGTCCTGTATTATAAATTTAAGTGCTGTGCCTCATTTTCAACGGAATGCAATTTGTCCTGTACTTTTGGACCATATGATCAATGCTCCACTTTGGAAAATTTTTTCGACATGGATGCGTGGGAGGGGGGACTTGTCTCTTATTTCTCTTATTTCTCCAAAGTGAAAGTGCTCCTACTTCTCGGTGGTGAATGAGCCCTCATCATCAGTCCTCGTCGAGTACGGGAAATAGCTGACCATCCAATGTAATCACCTTTATTATTTTGGTAGTTATGTCTTTAGCTCTGGTACTGCCAACATTTAATAACAATGGTTAAATACCGGCTGACAGCATTGGCCAGGATTGATATCGGACCGACATCTACGTCTTGATTTGTAAGAAATACTGCTGACACCGATATGTTAAACGATATGTCATGCATCTCTAGAAAAAGTGTTTACTTTTTGGCATTTGTTAAATGATTACTGCAGTGAGAGTATCAGGAATCAACAGTTTAGTTATTAGATTACAAAAAAAAATTAAACCAAATCTATAGAAGAATAAATAGCTCTGCAGCCCCAACGATGAGTTGCTGTAATTTCAAAGGCAACTGTACCAGCACATTTTAATATAAAGTTATCAGTTAGGGGAATATTAATCATGTTTCTCACTGGGGGGGTTGAACATCCGTTGGGACAATTTTACCAAGTTCTTTAACAGGGACAGTAATTAGCCACATGGTAACAAAAGTACAAAAACAAACACCTAGGCAGTGACATTTCTTGCATGATGAGGCCAAGGAAGGCGCCCGGAGCAACAAGACAGCGGGGGCAGCTTTTCCGGACATTTCCGAGACCTTTGCTTCTCTCTGACCAGCAAGAGATGCTGCCAAATCAGCCTTCAACAGCACAATAACGCAACCCCAAACCTCCCCCCTTCTACCAGTCACATGACTCCACATAGGGAGCCACAAGATTGCAATTAGCCCTGTCCGTCGATTGAGCAAATTACAACAACACAAGGGTCACATAGAGAGACCAGCGGGAGAAAATCAGCCAAGACACCATTAGAGCATTACAATACTCATTTCACCACTCCCAATTAGCCCTTTAAACAAGGCAGATACAAATAATGTTAAAATTGAACAACGAAAGGTTTCAAAGCAAGACACCTTTCCCTCCTATACCAAGAATAAGCCCAGATTGACTGTCAGCTTCTCCTGACAGTTCGTTTTCCCCGCACCCTGCTGAGCCTGATACAGGGTGAACAGTCTCCCTGAAGGGTGGCGTTGGCTCCTTGAGGAGCTCTGAGCAGAGTGCTGAAGAAGGTGTCGTCCAGCACTGTGGTGGACGAGGCACAGACACACACACACACACACACACACACACACACACACACACGCCACCACGCTGGCAGGAGTCCTCAGCCACTGGGGTCCAGGGGAGCTCACGTCGGTGTTTAAGAGAAACTGCGACCAGAAACGGCTGAGAATTTTAACCCAAGCTTAGAAGCTCACCTGCATTAGATTTATGCAACGTTACAAGCGGCAGCAGTTGCAGAGGACATGAAGCGTAAGATGCGACGAAGGTCAGTATGCATGGGGCACTTTAGGTTCGAGTGCAGCAGGGGGCGGGTGGTTTGCACTTACCCACATATCTCCCGCCTGGCTTAATGACGATGGCCCCCCTGCTCCGGGTCTCCTCCTCCACCTGGGCCATGCTCTGCCGTGCCTTTTGGTACGAGTCATCGGTGGCACACACAGTGATCTTGTCCTGGATGCAGCCTAAGCAGTCCAGCTGGATCCTGCCGTCGCTGGGAGCACAGGGAGACAGGGAGGGGGGGGCGACGTAATTAGAGACACCCGGAGCGGGTCACAGGTACTGCAGGGGAAAACACCCGAAGCCGTAGGTGCTAAACAAGCCAAATTCTCCAAAATAATCTGTACGAAGTGCTGCCTAAAGTTATAACTTTGAACAGTGTAGAGAAATAGGCACATGATTCAGTTACTTCAAGTCAACACATGGACGTTTGACCGGATTCAGTTAACCAGGTTGGGCCTGCCTTGCATTCGATGGCTGGGGAGGGGAGGTCTCCTCACAGAGCTCACAGAAAGACTCGTTGTCAGACAGCGTTGAAAATTTTCAGGAAGAACATTTTTGTGTAATGTATTAGTGCGGACTTAGGCTAAGGCTGTGAAAATGAGATTTTTTTTTTTTTACGCCTACATCAGTGAGCTCCAATTGTTCTTAGCTCGTGACCCTTTCCTGATTAGTTCTCTTCATTTCAACGTCTCTTTTCCCAATTGGTTATTCTTCACGAGAACGAAGAATGTGTTTCCCTTTGTTTTCGCGAAAGCAAGCGTGTGAACATGGAATACATACAGGACTTGCGCTATCTGGCAAATGTCCTTTTGCTTATTTGTATGCAGCTAAATCACATTTTGTGTACATTGTATGCCGATTACAAGCAAAGAAAGAATACACTGATCACTACGGATAAATTAGAGCAAGACAAGAGTGTACTGAAACTGAGGGGAAGAGAGACGCATAGTAACTAAGTTTCTGGATCCATGTTGTGTTTTACTAATACCTGCTGTTGCTGTGATTTTGATAACCTACATGGTTCCTTTTATGTACAACTTTGTGTTTGTGCCACTTCTACAATTATAAAAAGATTTTGAGGAAGAAAAAAAAAGATGCAGAAGACACATTGTGCTCGAGTTTCAACAAATAAAATATAAAAGCTGGTAAGACTGCATCCCCAGTGTAGCCTAAGAGGCGTTATAAGCTACATCACATTTAGCTTTTACACGCTGCAGTTTCTTTCAAGGGTAGTGAAAACGGTAGCATGGACGCAGATCTTTTCCTTCGGAAATCCCTGTACACAATTTTTAAACACGTTAGTGCGGATGTGGCCCAAATGTAAGCTTTCTTGGGTAGGGATTAAGGTCTTCACGGTTGGGACTTGAGTTATGTTCATAGAAATGGTGCGTCCCCACAATGATATTGATATACAGACACCTAATCTGTGTGCGTGTATATGTGTGTGTGTGCGTATGCACCCCCACTCACCTGGTGGTGTACTGCTGGATGCAGTCAAAGCTACCCTGTGGGTTGTCCCTGCCCACATGGGACAGGTAGAACGTAAACGTCTGCAGCTCATCGAGACTCTCTGGCCGTGGTATAGAGATTTTCTGTTGTGGTACAGGATGGGGGGAGGGGAGGTGATATTCGCCACATGAGAGGGGAACATTCCTCAAAAGTTCAGTGCTATTGATCGCTTGAAAAATGTCCTATGCTGATCCTTAAAGCTTCAAATCAGACCCCCTTTTAGGGCATCCTACCACTCAAGTAAGCAAAACCTATAGATCAAAATGTAATGCAATATTTGGTGCAGAACGGCATAGCTATCGTGTCCTTAGGAAAATGTCCCATCTCATAAGTCCGCAGCATGGTCCGTTATATCCGACCGCAAAGTGGTGCCACGTGCAGAACAGAGGCCTGAGCATCAGAAAGCCCCACTGGTATTCCAAGGGATGACCTTCAGTTCCAATTATACAGTCAAGCCTTACAGAGGACTTTAACATTTTAGAGACGGGTGACATACCAGGCCGTACCGTGAAGCTGCAGCTCAGACACCTGCCGATCTCCCAATGCCAGTCAAAGGCCATGTGGCACCCTGGACTGGCTTTTCCCCACCGATCCCGCCCGGCTCATTTCACTTTTATCTGGATGTTGCTCTACGTTCCCTATCAGTGTTTCCCACTCCAGTCCTCGGGGACCCACAGTTCATGTTTTTGCTCCCTCGCTGCTCCCAGCAGCAAAAATGTGGACTGTCGGGCAGGGAGATCGGAGGGGGTTAAAATATGGACTGACTGTGGGTCCCCAAGAACCAGATTGGAAAATATTGTTATATGTGCTCCTTGTACTCAGGGAGGGGGGTCAGAGTTGGCAGAAAATAGGCCACCTATGTTGTATAATGGGTTGGCCGACACAATCACCCCCATTGCCTTCTTACATAATAAACTAAGTCAATGTATAGTTGTCCATTAACTGATTTATTAACTAGAGAACTTAATCATGTGGTACTTTGATTACGGCAGCGGCATTACTAGTTTCATACCCATCCTCCTAGCGGGAAGAAATCGGTGACCTTCTTTGAAATTGCAGGTTGGTTGCTTAGAAACTGATGCAAGAGGTGAGTCTGATTCATGAATTATTCATGAGCTGCCCATGGCCATCTTACACAAGGGAGAATACCGTGTCTGCAGCACACAGACAGCACATCAACTATTAAAACTCATGGCCTTCAAGCACGTTAGAAGCCCAAATGACCAACGCACAATCATTTGTAGTGAGGCGGATTTCATTTAAGGTTTGACAGCACATGCATCTGAAAATTCTCTGGTAGCCGTGTCAGCCAACAACCCAACCACTCGTTCATGCTTCCTCCCAGCGGCAGGACTTGCATTACTTCCTGAGCGTTTCATATTTTACGTCAGCACAAACACGTGCATACCAGGCAAACTCAAAATGGATACAGGATGCAGCTTGGTGCTGATGCATAAAAATCTTTGAGGGGGGGATGGGGAGGGTTTGAAACAGCAGGACGAGACGCCGATTTCTCCTCTAGTTTGATTCCCTTTCAAGATCAGTTCACATTCAGAAGATAGTGACAGCCCTAGTTTGTCTATTGTTTATATCAATAATTGAGTAATCTACAGATAACTAGACAATTCAGAGTAATCATTTACACACACACACACACACACTATCCACATACATACACATAAAATATTAAAAATTATATTATATACACAAGTGATTTGTCGTAGTAGTGATTTGGCACTGCTTTGTGTCAGTCGGCAGGACTCACACCAACACCACCAGCTTATTTGGCTGGCTCTGGTGGTAGATAAAAATTAACTATATAGCCAAATAGAAATTAACGGCAATGTGAACTTATTTCCTTAAATTGACCAGCCCCACTCAAAAACATAATACGCTTACAAAAAAAATTCAAAATTACATGGTTATTTTGTAACGTATTATGCAAGGTGATGCAGCTAAGCGATGGTGCTAACCTTTGTTTTAGCAGAGATGATTCTGACATACAGGAAATAAATTAAGCAAAATTTACGTGATGACAAATACAGGCGAGGATATTCAGAGAGGCTAAATGGCACATATCTATGGCTAACCATTGCTGGGTGAGTCCGCCAAACTTGAATGACTTCTTTTAAGGTGTATTTGCATTGCAGAAATTATATAGCAGTCATCCTGTGGTGATATTCAAGTTCTGCTTTGCAATGCTGACAGACTGCATTTTCATTTACTTTTAATGAGATGTGCTTCCACACAACTGAGGCTTTTGCTCTTTATTCCGCAAAGCACAGTCTTCCTTCTGCCTTTGTTCTGACTAATCCAGATTTTTTTTTTTATTTTTCTTTTATGAGAAATAGTTTAAAATTGAGTATTCATGACAGCTCTAACACAAACTAATCCACACTCATTGACAGTTAATGGAACTCCTGGCCTGAGCATAATTTTACTGCTACTAATCATCATTAAGTAACCAATTGAAAAACGTACATGCTAAAGTCTTGTCTAATACAAAGTGAGTGTGACAAAGGCAGGCGTGAGCACCAACAGAGAGCAGAGGAGAGGGTGCTGCACGTTTTATACCTAGAGGCAGAGCTCAGACAGAAGCCCCTTGGTCTTCAGCTGCTATCCCCACATCTCCCCTAGCCCCCTGGACCCTAGCCCCCTCTGTGCAGCTAGTGGAAGACAAAGCCCCTTTTCACAGCAGGCACTTGCCACCGCCCCCCCCCATCCCAAGGCTGGCTCCTCTGGCCTTTTCCACGGTAATTAATTTAACTGCTGACAAAAGCGGGGCTGGGCTCTCACAGCCTGGCCTGTCGGGGCACCAGTCCCAGCAGGGTGGCAAGATCCCCCCCTCTCCCCAAAGAGCGGCCCGTAGGGGGTGTGGTACATGACTCACTGCCACTGCTCACCCTAACACCTGTGGGATGGGAACCAGGTTGGGTTGGGTGGTGGTGGAATGGTGATCTACTCCTCTCACACAACTTAGAGAAATTCTGTTCTACCATACAGGTTGACACTTCCATGGCTGGAGACCCAGCAATTTGACCTCCTAAGCAAACACATACCATAAAAACATTTTCCAGTGAGGCCTCTGTGGTTACCCCAGTTAAATTCTGCATCCCAGCATGAACACAGTCTTACAATCTGCATAAATTTATGGTTTTGGAATGTGGCAACTTTTGTGGTCAAAAGTTTGATTTTTTATATATATTTTTTTTTTTATTATTTTTTGGTTTCAATTCATTGACACAGCTGCTACTAAAAAAAAGGCTTGCCAGTGACAATGCACTGGAGCAGGGAGTAATTAAACTGCAAATCCTTTGCTGGTGGACAGCAGAGGGGTGACGTGGCATGGAATGCCTGTCGTGCTTCACTGCAAGCCGCTGAGGGACTGCAGGAAACACATGACTTGAATAAATCGGCCATAACGACTGACAGCATTTTCAACACGTGGACACATATGAAAGCCAATAACAGCTTTTAATATTGTGCACCATAAACGTATCCCACATAGAAATTCTGGGAGGAGACAGTACTATGGGAAACTTTAAACCCTTCACTTAAAACCAGCTGGTCTACACAGGCTAATGGTAACTACACAAATATACTACACAAATGTATCATGTTAGGTTTATACAACAGCCTTTCCTTCCATGATGCACGTGTGGGATGTTCCACCACTAATTTAACAGGAATGCTGGCAGCGCCCACTTTACATTTAACCCATTTTAACCCCACTATTGTTTATGGGCCAATTTGCATGCAGGAAACGACATGCTCCCTGAATGAGCAGCCTGCGCTGCTCCCTGGCCGCTCGTGCATCTGCAGCAAGCCGTCGCATTTCACAAAATCACAAGCCGGCACTCCCGACTGCTCACGGTACCAGCGATGCAAACGAGGGGAGGATACACAGACCCATTTTGACTAGGAGATATACGATAACTAGGTCCTGGCAGGAACCGGGTGCAGTTTCAGATTCATAAAGGTTACAATACTTTTACAATACTATCAAGGCTTTTTTAAAGCCCCTGCCAGCTTATTGAAAACTCTCTCTGCTTCCATTTATAGCCGTGTGCTCCTGTATCAGAACTGACATTGAAATAGCCTCATAGGGTTATGTGTACTTGGATCACCTCATCCCACCCCCACGGCCAAATTTACTTGGGACTAAAATACAAGAGCACCCTGCCCTCTGCTGAACTGCTGAGGGTGTGGTGACCATTGCCACACACACACACACACAAAAAGTGATTTTGAAAAAGGGAGGGGGGGGGAACTTGAGCATTGTGTCAATTACAGTAGCAACCAACAATCACCATAGGATTTCCAGATGTTAAGTCATCCAGTAACACCTATTATTCTGTCATTATTCTGGCATTTGGGTCATGCATTTCCTGCCTTTCGGAATTCTATACAGCTTTGTTTGTGCTCAGCATTGGCAGTACAACCTATGCCGGTTGAAAAAATAAACTTTGAAGGCTACAGTATGCAACATACATTTAGCAATGGCTTTTATGAATAGATTTCACTAAGTAGTAAATCACATGCTACACTGTTTCCTTACTGCCTGGAATAGATGCATCTACTGCATCAAACTGCAATAGATAAAAGAAATACCTCAAAAGTATCAACTGTACAGCATTAACCTGTAAGCTAGCAATCTAACAAAAAAGTCATTATCAATATAACATCAGTTGTACTTCCCTTAAAATAAGGTAGTTGCTGCATCCTGTAAACACTGCAGAAATTAAACGCAACATCAAACAGACTCTGCAATATTTGCATTGCGGCCGCTTTTCTGCAAGTAATGCCAAATGAACAGCCTGCTTGCTTTCAGACCATGACATGTCCTGTATTGGCAGCACAGTGCACATTCAGGTGAGGTTTTGGCTGCGTTGTGCTGTGAGGAAGACGAGCACAGAGAACCTCTTATTTACCAACAAAACGCACGGCTAAAAACACTGCCGAACATTGGGGAAAGTGGAGACAAACTCTGCATTCTGTTAAGCTAAAGTACTGTAAAGACCACCGATGAACAGTCCACACAAACGATGTAGAACTTTGGAAATGAAACGATGCACTTCAAGCTCCATCTTCACTGGTAGTAGTTTAGTTCATTCTTAGTTAATTCTTGAACTTGCATTTGTGTCATTTCATGCATATCCACAAAAAGTCACAAAAAAACTCCAAAGAATCTCATTGGGACTGATTTAGACAGTTGGCGAATTTAGGAATTCGTTCATTCATGTTCAGTTCAGTTTTACCAAGGTATTTTTAATTGGGGAAACTCCATTTACACACAACAGATAATATGCCTATTTCAACCACAGTAACTGGAGTACAGTTAGCTAGTATTTTACCTGTTAATGTATGTACCCACGTCTTCTCAAATTCCTAAAAAATCTTTGTTGTACAGCATTAAATATGATGCTTTACATTTCAATGATACATTTTAGCTTTGAAATGCGTTTTACCAACGTTTTCAAATGAACATAGCTTCCACTGTTCAAAGGAAATTGCCCACTCAAGAAAAAGCAAAACAGCAATTCAAAGAAATTCTAGCGACACAAAGTACACATCTAACTGTTTACATGTCCAGTTATAAGGGTCTATGCATTTCACAACGACAATAAGCAGCCATCTGTAATATACTATATTCAAATAGTTGTATCTGTCCTAAAAATGAGTCACCTGAAGTCAACCGCTGCAGAACCAAAGAAAAAGTCAATGTGGTGGATTATTCGTTCACTATATTCCATTTTAACCCATTTCCAGGCTAGATTGTACCAGTATATATTCTTATAGACTTTTTATATAAATACATCAATAAAAACTACATTGAAAGCTAAAATAAAGATAATGCTAAGACATCTTTAAGATCTTTGTAGGAACAGATTAATCTCAGAGCAGGACAACCAGCATCCAGCAAAAGTTCTTACCCCTTGGTTTCCAGAAAATCTGATTGAAGGATGGGCAGGCAGGCTCTGTAAATAGAAGAGACGGCAGAATTAAATGAATGAGGAAAATTCAATATCAAATGCAACAAAAGTAGACAAATCTGGGAAGCAGGAGTCGCAGGAAAGCAGCAGGCTGAGCTGCCAGGGCTACCGGGAGGACCAGGCCAGTCAGAGATAGCGCCATCTGCAGGCCTCCGACATGTGCTACACCCATAAAACGCAATGACAGTTATAAGACAACAAGCACTTAAAACCATAACTAGCTAAGCTTAATTCTGATAGCAGGTTGGACTGCAAGTTAGCCAGAGAGGAAAGCTCGTGTAGTTCATGTGGACTCCAGCTTGTGCCACGACACCGGGCACTTGACAAAATTGTATACTGGCAAGTATAATGGTAACTGAACTCTTTGATTTTCGTATTGGGGTTTTCACTGCACTGATAGCTTCTTGCCAACCAGACTGAGGCGGTGGGTGGGAAGGAAGGGGGTAAACAGGATCTGGTCTTCAGGAGTGGTCTGTAGTGGTTACATGCAATGGTCCATAGCGGAGGAAGTAGAGCAGGACCCATGGCAGAAAAACCCACAGAGCATATGGGATTGCCCGAGACAGATGATTTACAGCAACCAAGAATAACAAAAGCCTTTGATGCAGCCTCTCTTAAGAGCTGTTCTTACTGTGCAGTTCCACCAAAGGGAGTAACATTTCACTGACATTACTATTGATTCTGATAAAACAATATTTTTTAAGTCACTGACCAGCTTCTCTACAATTTCTAAGTGTCACTCTAGCTTACTGTCTGAAGCTGTACCATATTAACAATACACTAGATGCATCTACTGCAGGAGGCTGCTTAACTGCTTCATTTCTACTTTCCTCCATTCGGTCTATTGTCGGTGGCCAAGTGTGTGGCTGTCACTCCATGATTAATTTTGAACACGTCATATCACTATTCATACTACACATAAGAGGAACGGCAATCGTGTGGCAGTAACCAGCAAGGGGGTCTGCCGTCATTTAGTCCACACAAACACAAAAAGGGTTACCAGAAAGGAGATGAGTTTTCATAAACGGTCATCCACAGGGGACCTGGCGTAACTGCTGGCTGTTCTCATACATACTCATACCGTATTTGTCACCAAGCATGGAGTTTATATTGGCTCTGCTGAGCCGCTAACGCAACGGCCTAGCTATGCTGCCACAGCTGCTTTTGTAATATATGACAGAGACTCTTAGATGCCAAACAAAATACGTAATCTTTTCAGAAAGTGAGATGATTGGAACTCAGAGCACAGATCAGCGGCTTGTATGGCTGCACCAAGTACGCAATAAAAACTGAATATTGGGGGGTGGGGCCGCATGCACTCGAATTATCTACAATGGCTCCTCAGACACTTCTTCAAATGCAGGAACTGCAGAACTTTCCATTTTCAGTTTGTATTCTTAACTTACAGAGGCAATAGTAATACTCAGTGGCCAGTCAATTAAAATCCAGAAAGAAAAAAAAAATGGCTGAGGACACAAGAAGATCAAGCTGGCCATCAAGAACCAAAACAGAGGTCTGGCATTCCCCCCTCCACATAGAGTTACATAGAGTGCACAACATGCAAAAATAAAGCTGGTGTGCTACTGCAGATCAACAAGCATGAAGGAGCATCTGGAATGGAAACAATTTTGCTCTTAAGTTACGGTCACACTCACGTAAAGAAATATTCACCTCCCAGCAGTTCTATTGTATCTGTTTGACCTGATGTTAGCGAAGCAGCATTTTCGCTACGACTTCATTTAAATAAACTTTGATCTGTGAATTTGCGTTGCTGAACCAATGCAGTGTGGTATGGTTGAGGTGGAATGCTCGGTGTCACAGCACTACAAAATGGAGGACACTTATTTTATGTGCATTTACACTGATATGACAAAGCTTTTCAATAATAAAACTCTCGTAGGGGAATGCTTCGTTACAACAAGAAAAAATACCAGCACACCAGTTATACCTACCAGTTATGTCGGTGCCTGTATATAACCACTCGCTAGCTACCATAGTTCTTCAGAAATCCTACCATACACTATTAACAAATAAACACTATGCATTAGATGAACAAAAATACCTTGGTATACTCAAACTACCACGGAATACCACATTATCTGGTCAAGATCATTCTTGCCTTAATTGAATTAAATTAGCATTGGAACGGAGAGCTTTTTAATACATCTTTTGTCCTTGTAGCTACTTAATACACGCATTATTAAAGCCATAAAGTTGTCTGCCTGCTACATTAGAATTTTCATTGAATAAGTGTTTCGTGTTTAGGCTATAACCTGGGCTTATTCTACGTTGACTGATGACTTGTTGGGGCCAGCGTCATTATCGTACACTGAAACTGAAATGAAAACGAACACTAAAAAAATATGGAAACAAAAAAAAAACCTGTCAAACTTTAATCTGCAAAAAGTATCGCCACACAGGTAACATCTTTACCTTGTTTACCCACAGTACCTCTTAAAAGATGTTGCAGCTGCTGATCTGTCCCTTCCTTCATCATGACTTCCATTCTTATCGCTTTGTGTCACATATGGCGAGCTCTGCTAACCAAATTTATTAAGCATGAGGATGCACCCAATTCACACAGAGTACTCTTATCTTCCCATCTACAACATGCATCTCATTACTTTTTTTTAGGATTACTACTAATCTGCTTACTGAATTGACGTAAATGTGCGTATAGTGCCGGCGTACATTATCTAAAGCCCTACAATGGCATACAATTTATTGCTGTCAAAATAAAATTAAATGGTTACGTTGATTTTCTGAAGGAAAATTTCATTCAGATTAATTGACCAATTGATAAAATAGTCAATAGGTGGTTAGTGGCAGCCCTAGAATATTCTCACCAAGACTTCATAATACAGAAAAGATACCATATACTATCCAAGCCTAGAGATTAGTGAAGCACCCAGAGCAGATTTGAATAACGACTTCATAGATGCAGTACGTGACAGCACTAAAACGGAATCGATGGGGAATAAAGTTGGCAACAAGGACTTGGTCAGTTCAGAACATAGTTCCAGCCATTCAGGTTCAGGGTAAATGGGCAGACAACCTCCAAAACATGATTACAGTATGGGACCGCGGTGGGAGACGCATCTTAAAAATTACATGGCACTCCCAGCATGAATGAGATCTTCAGAGGCAGCACTAGGAGACAGACTTTCAGCCTCAAAGATGCATATTATACAAAAAACATAGGAGGACTGCAACATCGGCATGGCACCGTGCAGGAGAGAAATGCTGGCTTTTAAAAAGGTCACAAGTAGGCTTTCTTGGAGCACAGCAGGGAAGTCCGACATCAAGACTGAGGTAAAAGCAGCCGCAAGAACAGCATTGTCAGAATAACTGAAGTACCCTTCCCCCAGCCCAGACCCTCGAAAACTACCATTCAGCACATACATCCTAACGTGTAGATTTTTCAGCAGCAGAGATACGTAAAATAATCTGATAATCTGCTGCATTCTTGACTCATGGAAAACCAACATTGCCCCAAGGAACCTTATAAGTCCCAAGTGTCCATTTCAGACAGCACAGGGTTCTGGTTGTTCCAGAAGTGACAGTGACATATTTATCCCTGACAAGGGTGTCCTTTGGAAGGCAGAGCTAGCACAGTGCACCAAGAATGGCCAGATGCCCCTGCTTGCATCTAATGGCTGAAGTGTCAGGACAACAATGCTTCTAGCAATAGGGTACACCCCATCACAGAGGGTTCAAACAAAGTGAATCAGTGGGCTTCCCAATCCCCAGACTTCCATGTCATGTGACTGCTACACGTGGGTGACAGAGTGCTGGGGTTTTTGTTACATTAATAACAATAGATCACTGATAATGCTACTGCTGAGGCTGTCCCAGTGCATTGAAAATGAATCAAGGGCTACAGCACATGTTGGTCACGCTTAGAGAAATATAACGTACAATGGTCTGTACTTGCATAACGGACCATTGCAATGCAGTACGAGAATCCAATCCAACATTTAACGTGTTTAAAAGAAACATTTTTGCGCATTAAAATTGCAGAAAACGCGACCAGAACGTTAAGCATGGACTCAAAAGGAAAATCCATGGCTCTTCACACGGAAAATGCAAGCTGCAGTAACAAGCTTGTTCACCATGTGCTGACCAACTGAGATGTTCCCAGGGAGATTTGTTTTGGTTTGGGGCTGTGTGGCATATAAATAGCAGCTCTTAGCAGATATTAGGAAGCTGGGCATTTGCTTCTCCATGCAACAGGTTGCGCAGGTATATGAACGAAAACCGTAAGTGTCTGCGGTCCAGATGGACAATCCTTTGCCAGTAAAAAAAGACTTTCCTTATAATTGTTGCTGAGGCAATATTATTGGAAACCATCACAGGCATGCAGTCAGTGCACATGGTTGTCATACCTGTTTGGCTCCTGGCCAAAGGAATCACATAGCAGCAAAGCTCCTAAGCTACGGCACTCGAGAGGTCAAGCTTCATAGGGTAGCACAAAGGTGTAGGACGTGATCCCACAACAAAAGCAGTTTATGCACGTTAAATTGGCCATACAAAAGCATGAATGCCTGCACAAACATGCACTCTGACAAGATGCGTTTTAAGTTCTTGCATGCTGTACTGGACTTCTAAAAAAATCACACACTCTCCAAATCTGTCTGGAGGTTCTTGGACTTTGAGCTTCAGGCCACTTTTGGGCAACCCCCCCCCAAAAAAAATATATATATTTCACAGCAACTTCATGAAGAGGTTTTGACTTAAATTTCTCCAGAAACTTTCCATGTTAGTCCCTTACAAACCAGGTGAGACTGCACAGCTCATTGATAAGTGGCTACATGAGAATTCTATGCATTGTTCACCCCATAATTCAGGGGTGCCCAACTCCAGTCCTGGGGGGCCGGAGCCCTGTGTAGCTTAGTTCTTTCCCTGTTCCACCATAAATGA
>JAODJW010000033.1:5094188-5116118 GCA_026777045.1 Hyperopisus bebe | reverse complement strand
ATATACACACACACATACATATTATACTATATACACACACACACACACACACACACACAAAGATGTGTCCGAATGTGACCAGAATGTGTCATGCAACATCTGAAATTCAGTGATCTTGGTCTCCCTTGCAACAAAGCACATTATCAGAGGAATATTTGAGATTTAAAGTTGCTTTTTAGTACAGTTCAATTATGAAGCGCATTTTTAAAGTAAACTTGTCCCATAATCTGACACATTAACACAGAAAAGCAGAGGAGTAAATGAAACGTTTACACAAAGCTTTATCAGAAGTAGCTGGATGTGAATTTCACAAAAATGTAGCATGAAGAGCTTAACCCTGGCTCTCTCTGGTCAATGCATTTCTATTTAAAAGCAAGAAACCAGAAGGACCGATTCATGTATAATTTTTAAAAAATGGCTGCTAGTCACCTATGAAACTCTTGGATACCAATGGTGATACGAGGTGTTAAACCTCAATTACTGAGGGGAAGACAAATGCATTCCATAATTGTTAAAGAACCCAAGTCTCAGGGTCATAGCATCCTAGAAAAATTAAGTGCAAGTGAGCATTTACACAAAACAGAAATTTTAGCTGGAACTGAGAATTTGCATGAAATAATGTATGTAGCTGAAAAAATTTGTTTTAAATTCACAAATGCTAAAGAAAATAAACTACCAAATCCATAATATTGCCACAGTTTAGCAGTTAAAACCAGATTCCACGGGGGAATCATCCTTTTTCGAGTGACCACAGGAGATGGAACAGGATTGAAAGCCAAACACAGATCAATTCCAGATTCAAAGATCACTGAAGAGGCAGTTTGCAGGGTTCACAGGGTCCAAAAGAATGGCTGCGGGAGCCAAAATAAGGTGACATCGCAAACTGAGAAGGACTAGCTAAATGATTCATTTGAAAAAGGCTGACAGGACAAGACAGTTTTTGCAGCCACCAGAATGGAAGTAAAGTTTTTGCAGAAAACGCCCATGGCGATTAACATTCATGGCACAAACAACTTGCAATACAATCAATGACATTGTAAATGGTAATGGCGTGATCTGAGCATTTCTGAGATAGAAGGGTACAATGATAATAGGCAGCTCACAAATGCTCAACAGTGATTTGAGCCACACTCATCAAGCAGAACTTTTGGCACCCAATAAAAAAATGGCATTGCAGAAAAATAAAAGAAAGAAGCCCTGAACCAGCATCATGACAGCGGATTAAAGAAGCCCCACCGAGGTTTTAAAACTTACACGTCATGCTTTAGAAATTCACGCAAAATTGTCAGAATACAAGGGCAGCTGCATTATTAAATACATCCTCAGAACACCTGAATAAGATAACAAGAAACCTTAAAGGACAAAAAAAAAGTTCATTCTAAAGAGGGATATGATAATTCAACATAAAACACTGAAACAGTGGTTCAATACTGTAATTAGGGATACACTGATCCAATATGGAAGGTCATATTCTGACTCAAATCATGTATTGGGGATAAT
Organism: Hyperopisus bebe; assembly: GCA_026777045.1. Classification (NCBI taxonomy): domain Eukaryota; kingdom Metazoa; phylum Chordata; class Actinopteri; order Osteoglossiformes; family Mormyridae; genus Hyperopisus; species Hyperopisus bebe. The sequence continues at coordinate 5,114,618 of JAODJW010000033.1, read as the reverse complement.
GGGGCTGATCTATGGGACCAATTTATTCAATTAAGTTCTACGCTATTCTATGTTTACGTACACATGCATGCAACACCTCGTGCCAGTAGTGCACTGGTAGGCCTGTACATTTTGCTAGAAGGAGCGTCAATATATGGTGGGAGCTTAAAAAAACAAATAAAAAAAATTAAAAATTGGTAATTTTGAGATACTTGAAGTTCTATGGCTACTTCAAATGTCTGCAAAGCCAGTGTTTCAGAACCACTCCAAATTAGACAACTAACAACTCAAGCACCCCTACAAGGACCAAGAAAAATGATTAATTCAACCTAATAAAAAAAAAGGAAGAGGATTCGAAGAAGCGGCTAACTTGATGAACTGCAAAGACGTGAGAAACTTCCCAGTAATAGTGTGAAAGCAACAAAAACAGCAGCAAAGGTTTTCAAATCCATTATTATTAACTCCTGACAGTTGTTGAAAACGATCCACCACCTGACAGGAACACTTGGAACCAAGGTGTAGCTATAATTTTCAGTTTCAGCTGCTATATTATTTTAGAGATTGAAATTTAAATTCCTATTTGCACTAAATGTTTACAAAGAATGTTTGATTCCTAAAAGGCGCCATGTTTGTAGTCCCCACTGAGGGGTCAGCACGAGCCAGTCGTTGAATAGGACTCCTCTGACAAAAACACTTCTCTCTCACAAATGGAATATCATTTAAAGAGGATTTATTCCGGAGACTCCACAGAATTCATGAATCCCTAGTTGAGTAAGTCCTAAATATTTCCAGGTAATCGCTCCAGACCTGTGGAACTAAATTACCAAAAAAGTTCAAATTTCAGCTCTCTGGGTAAGTTTTAGGATTTCAGAGCCCAAAACCAAACTGAAGCTAAATTCATATTTTTTTTTTTTAAAAAGGTAGCAGTTAACAGTTGTTAGCTTCTGCTAAATTCTTTAGAGGTTTATTGGATCGGCGTTATCAAATTAAACTTTGGAGTTAGCGGATTAGTGATTATCGACGTTAGGAAAACAATGTTTAAATCAAGCCTGATGTTGCCTTACACATAAAAGAATCATCCCAGTCTTTTTCAAACTGTGAGGCATACAGTATCTTCATTGGAACTACAAAAGTGGGACTGGTGCATCCTTAACTGTACTACGTTTGCATCAACTTAAGCACAACAAAATCGTTAGCAATTGCTAGTACATAAGAACTTCTGAAAATACTGCAGTAATAAAGCAATCTGAACAGTTAACTTTAAGGCCTTGCACAGCAAGGTGCTGGCAACAGTTAGCAGCTAGCCAACACACATGCCAGTTGAAGGAAATTTCACTTGTGTCATGCAAATGTCACTTGAACATCTTTGTTGGCCTCACTACCAAATAGGCAAAGAATCACGTACTTTGTCCCTGCTACAGGATGCTACTCCCTGTCGCACAGTAAATACCAGACAGATAAAACAAATGGTCAAACCTCGACTGAGGAACTGTACCATTCACAAAATCTATTTCTCGTAATCTAAGCAGAAAAATGAGTACAAAAGGTAGCAGACAGGGTAGGTTTTGCTTAAAGTTACGCAGCATCAAGTGTGTGCACTGTAAAAGACTGCATCCCATTCAGGATTTTCCCCTGCCTTGAGCCCTGTGCTACCCTGATGAGGCTCCCTGCAACCCTGTACTAGATAGGTAGTTGAAAAATAGATGACTAAAAACATACCGCCACATTACATTACTGACAGCACTATACCACCTAGCACTCATGTCAGCCATAAAATTCTTTGCCTGTGACAAAAAGTGATTTTTTTTTTAATCGCGATGTTGCAATATTAGTACAACGGAGTCCAGATTGAATCAACCTCGTCGTATTCTGTAGGATCCAAAGTTCTTATTCGGTTCTGGTGAAACAAGACAACGCTGCATCAATAAGACGCCGCCAAAAACCACAACCATGAAATGCAACAATACAAATTTAATAGTGCATTAGACAATCATGGAGCTTCCATTCATGGCACTGCAGCCTATAATTTAGGCTGTAAGAACCCATTTGTTAATTTATCCACCTGCTGCCACAGGTCCACCCAAAACACAAATATTTCAAAATTCATTATAACTTTATAAATAAAAGCACATGCAGTGGTGCAAATTTGTCACATATTTATCTCAACTTTGAGCAAAAGGGGGTGGAACAAGTATACAAGAGCACCACAGTGTGCTAAATTTTTAAATACCTCAAATGCATTACACAATATTCCCGCTTCTCTCTCCTTCCATGTGTGGAGCACAGCACAGGACCAAGACAGCATTAAATGAGCTATATTTAGGAGGGTGCATGCTTGTACATTCAACATAGAGACCCTTTCATTCTGTATGCATGGTCCCTATAGTAATCCTGCAACTTGTTCTCTTGGAGAAGTTTGATCACACAAAAGCCAAACCTCCCGCATGTTGCTCTCTGGGTTCAAATACAATGGTACAGAAAGACTCAAGTTATGAATGAGCAGGAAAAATTAAACTTGTACATCCGAAATACTGTAAGGGTTCAGCAGGAAAGAATGCAACCGTCGTTTTGAGAAGACAAAGGCAGACTGCTGTAACATCACATTCAGCATTTATGAATATCATTTATTCCCATTTCCTTTCACTAACATTTTAAATGAATATTGGGTGACTAGTGGTGGTCACATTGCACCCCCAGAAGTACAACTACAGGCAAACTTTCACGTGCAACAAACCTAGAACAGAGGTGAGTGAAGACTTCTTGAGTAGTTTAGCCAAGGTACATAGACCGCCCCCCCCCCACCCCACCCCCACTGAGCCAGCACCAGCAGGCTGGAACACAACCCTCATCCTTAGCCTGGCTTTTAATCGTCTCAGCAGCTCGCATTACTGCTTGGCAGAGGATAGCTAGTATCACACAAGTCATTTTAAAATTGTCTTATCTACTTTGCAGCATCAGAACATTGAACTTGAATCTTCTGTGTGTCCAGTGTCTAACATTGCATTCTACAACATGGCAGCTCAATGCACAATTCACCTGTTCGGGGATAATGGGGCTGATCTATGGGACCAATTTATTCAATTAAATTCTACCTTATTCTATGTTTACGTACACATGCATGCAACACCTCGTGTCAGTAGTGCACTGGCAGGCCTGTACATTTTGCTAGGAGGAGCGTCAACATATAGCGGGAGCTAAAAGAAAAAACATTTGTAATTTTGAGATACTTCACGCTTGAAGTTACTATGCTAACAAGTTCTATGGCCAATTGACTTCCTCAATACCATGTTATCTTCCAAAGGATCACACCATGCAATCAGTTATTATTGTCGTGTGTATATAGACACAATGTTGTGAAAGGTAGAAGAATACACCTTGGGTTTGTAGCCTTGCATAGATAAGCTGGGATAAATCAGTTACAATTAAAAACCACACGTGTCTGAATCCTCTCAGAACATGCTAACTGGAGAGGCAGAACTTCGCTGCAAAATTCATATCTGGTGCAAGTCACTTTTCCGGACTGGTAGCAAATTCCTCGCTCGTGAGCCTTTAAGCAGTATGCAGCTCTTATTACATTTTAAGCAAACTAAGCAGAGTGAAGCACTGTGGGCTGGAGCCAGCGGTCTGCTAAAGCTTCACATAACAAACATCAAAACTAATTATTCCTAAACACAACGATGGGTTCTTAATGTATGGAATATAATCCATTAAAAATGCCAGCAACAAGATCATTTCATATGTATTTTCTTTAATGTACATCTCCAGGAGACAAGTGAGACAATGTAACAAGCACAAAAAATGTGAAATAATGTGTTACATGTGTTTGAATCGCACGCTGCAAAAATGTGTTGATGCGTTTCAAAAACATCCAGCAAAATTTGTGATACGTTTCTGGCTCAAGACTTCAATAGACTAGCCAATTTTCTACTGCTTTGTGCTTCCCGTTGGGGACTTTTTTAGGCCAGGCAATGCATGCAAAACCCTTTTACCAAGTCAGCACTCAACAAATATTCCACACTCCTAAAAAAATCTGCTGTAAGACAGCTACTGTAACATAATAGCAAAGTTAGTTTAATGATTAAACCTTAAAATCTGACATGGATTGGCATTGATGTATGCGGTCATACAAGACTGTTAAAAAATACAAATCACCAAAGTACACGTATTCAGTGAACTACGTACATTTCGATAAAAAATAGGCCAGCTGAAAGTGAGAATACCATTTCATAAAAAGTCGGGTTGTACGACCGGTGTTCTGACAAAACATCCTACCTATCGAGACGTGCTATCGAGTCTTTCTGCGCATGTGCAATTCCACCGTTTTTTGATTAGGGTTAAATTTTAGGGGTTAGGGTTAAGGTAAGGGTTTTAGGGGGGTTAGGGCTAGGGCTATCGATTAGCACTACGGTGGGATGTTTTGTTAAAGTAGGACGTTTTGTCAGAACACCGGCAAATATATAATACAGTTTCAGAGAACGAACATACAAAAACGAATCATCTTCAAAGAAAAGAGGACTTTACCCACTGAAAAGAAATCTATATGTGGGATTAGCCAGGCGTAACAATTTAAACCGTAACTTTTCGCACAAAGAATTAAAGTGCCACAAAAAGCCTTCAGTACAGGTCAACTAGAAATCACAATCGGTCCAGCTCAGTAAAACTGACTCATAATAGCTGGCGACTCATGCGATGCGCGCATTACGACACGACCGACGCAATCGCTGGGATACGAAGGGAGGGGGAGGGAAAAAAAATTAAATATCTTGGTTGCCAACTTGTTGCTTTTTTTCTGTCAACCGCATTGATGCCGAATTATTCGACTACCCCTGCCTGTTAGAAGCGACAGAAAGTACACGGGAAGCGTTACGCGCTTTATAAACGTGCTCCAGTAAAGAAGCGTCTCTCGGTATCTTTTCGGGACTTGAATGGGGCAAAAAAAAACAGGCTAGCGGCCGAAGTAGCGCGTGCGCTAGCCAGACGGCCACGAGCAGGCAGCTCGCTAACGTTTCTGGTCTGAATGGGAAGAGTTAACGAAAAGTACGTCTGCTTCTGCTACAACCACACACACTGTTCGACTGCCAATGTAAACGTGAAAAAAACCACATTCAGGGAACCAGCGAAAGGCATATTATATTCTTAAACTTATTTAGAAGTATTTAACTAACCTATATGGCCAGGAAGCTAAGCAACTAAGTAAAACTAGTTAGTCGCTGGTTGAGAAAATGAAGGTAGCTGTTCATTGCTAGCAACATATTAATACGAAAGAATTCTTGCAATATTACATTTTTAAACAGGGATAACGGGGGGGGGGGGAGAGAAATGCGCTTGGAAATGTTATCTATACAAACAGCTGACAACCCGTTTCATTTTGTTTGAGTCATCCCCCCCCCTCCTAAAGATTTGTCTAGCTAAACAGTTAGCCAGCTAGCTAACCCTCATCCTGGGGCTCACAAGATAGCGATTTAACAAGCAATAACAGACTAGATAAGGATTAACAACAAGGAAATTCCTGGAGGTTTTAAAACCCACGGTGATCACGTAATGTACCGCAACGTGCCACTGAACGCACAGTCATATAAAGCGAGACAGCTGGCGCGCTACCAAAGTGCAAACAGTGTGCCATGACAAGCCAGCCTTGGCAGAACAGCATCCACTGATAACCTGCCGTAGCCAGCTACAAGTGTAACGGCAAAGTTTAGGACGGCGACACCCCTGAATCCCCCCTTACCTTACTGCTCTGATAGCCTTCGAACGCTTTTAAAGCGCTGTCAGTAAGCTTAACGTGAAAGACAGATACGTTGCTGCCATTGCTCACTCTTCCACAGGACAGTCCGTAACACTGCTCCTCCTTCAGCGCCGCCATCTTGCTACCATTTCCACATCGCTCGCGCGTCCCCGCAGCAAACGCGAAACCCCCCTTTAGAATTCAGTGAATATTCATAAGTCTCGAGCAGGACACATGACGAGGTGGGTGTGGCTTAGCGGCATGAAATTGGCCAGAAATTCTATTAATCAGCAGAGGCATCACATCCCCGCGCCCCCTTCATTAATATGCATGAGTGCGTGATGCGCGCGCAGGTTGCCGTGGGTCGGATGTCAGTAACTGCATTCCTCGCGATTGCTAGGAAGAGCGTCATTTATCCTCTCGTTCCGAGTCGCTTTCGGCCGGGATGGTGATGGTGTCACTAATTATTAATAACCTAGGGTGAAATATGAGAAGGCTCCTCCTGAGTTTTTTCACCTCCGGTCTCTGGGAAAATGCGGAGGATGGGGGGGAAAACATGAGGCCAGTGACTTGCGTCAGAAAAGTGTCAATGTATGACAGCTCCATATGGCTGTCCGGTTAAGAAGCATATCGCGACGATCTTTTCAGAAGCCATCCGTTTTTGGCATTTTGATTAAAGAATAGAAAAGTCATGTACATTGCTTTATATTAATCCACATTATACTGCACCGATTTAATATAATGCTGACAAAAAAATATATATTTTTAAGAAAAAAAAACTTAAGATATTCTATCGTTCCCTAATTAAAAAATATTGGTCAGGAAAGCATATATAGAAAAGAAAAAAATTTAAAATGTCCTCTTTAAGTATGCTGTCAAACAGACACTAGATTCCTTAGAAGGAACATTGCTGTCATGTGCAAAACATTCAAGAATCCTGTCACTGTGCCACCCACGATAGCAAAGCCTACATGATGCTCACTTATTCTCTGCCTTTGCATTTCTAATTGCTCTCTTTCTATATTCATGTCATCTTTGAAGGCTTAAAACATCTATTGTTATAACACAACTTTAAATATTACCAAATTATCGTCAAAAGTAAAAATTTGCTTGCAGGAATCGACTAGAAAGGTTGCCCCTGTCCCAGTCCACAAGACTTAATTGCCATTTGTGCATGTTAACTACTAGAACTCTAACAGTTCTGACCATTCAAACAGACAAAAATTCAATAGAAAGAAATGTACATGTATACTTACCATATCGTCTGATAAGGGATAGAGTAAGGATGATTTAAGTATATTGTGCCTGCTAATATTTCACATTTCCTGTGTTCAGCCCCATGAATGACACACCTGTACATCTTATTCTCCACAAACCACAGAAGTGTAAAAATTGCATAGTCGAGCAAAGGATAGTAGCAACTCATATGTCATCATGTCTGGGAAACGTATGAAATATTTTAAGGAATACTAGAGAATGTACAGCCTAGTGTGTCTTTCGGTACGAAGAGGATTAATCCAGAGAATGTATATTAAACTAAAAGACTGAAATTAATCACAACAAAGTGTTACTATGGAACCGATTCCAAGGCTCCACTTGATCATTGCTGAGAGAGAAAACATACTAAAATAAAAAAAGACCAAAGTGTTGAACAAACAATATATTTATTTATAGTGGTCATATACATTAAAAACAAGACAAGATGCAAAGGAAGGAACATGGCTTTAACAAACATGGCTGACTCCGTCAATTCATGTCATGTAAAAGAAGAAAGTGTCATGAATAGTGTCTCTCTCAATAGACTCAATAGATCAAAATCAGTGTATTTTTAAAATCACTCCATCTCGCGTTTCCCATTGATAGCATAACAGTGTTTTCCAACCATGGCTGGTGAGAGAAAAGGATGCAATTTACCTCCAACTGTATCAATTTAATTCAGAAGATGCCTGAAAATAACATGCCGGTATTCCATCTTCTGCTCTGTGCAGCAGTAGGTGTTAAGCATGTTCACTGAAAGAAAAACCCACTGGTTACTTGAACATCTAATGACGGCATAAAAGTCTTAGGAATATCCCGCTCTTTGCTGATTGACACAATGACTAATAACAGTTTTCCCCCCTCACAAATGATTCAATTTCTATGGAAGTTCACTTGCTGAGGGCTAAAAATCAGAATGCACCGTTTGCATTCCAAGCTGTGTCCATCTACCACCATTTGAAAGTAGAGAAACATGCTCTTATGAGTTTCATCCTGCCTGCAACTTACAAGGGTCACCAGTTTTTTTTGCCTCAAAGCTTACGGAGTGGAATTCAGGTAACAAAATGAACATCTTTTAAGAACTTTAAATAACCAAGGACAAGCACCTTCCAGAAAGACAGTGGTCCAATGTACTCCAGCAACAGCACTAGACAGATATTTTCAAATGCTGTACAAGACTGGATGTCTTTAAACCGATCAGTTTATTTTCTAGTGAGATAATATTAAATAATGTTTGGCCTAATATTGGTGGAATTCATGTAATATTACTAGGCAGCAACAGCAAGACAAGATTTTTGTACGCTCAGAATGTCATTAACAATCACTTCTTGACTCTAGCAAGGTCTTGAAGAACAAAATTAAAAAAAATAAAAAATCATACAAAATAATCAATTACATTTTAGATTAACAATACAGAACTGGTCCTTTCATTAAAATAAAAATACTTGGGAAAACAATTATAAAAATCTTAGAACATCCGGAACCCTCTCTCCAGTATCGCTATAAAAAAAAAATAAAAAATCCACAACATTTTTTTTCCACAATGTAAAATGAGGAGGTTTGAAAATTGAAGAATAATGTCAGAACTTCCAAGTGTGGCATCTTTAGAATACAGGTAGAGTATGTGAGTACCATCAGAGACTTTTCTGTCTAACTAGGTACTGAAAGCTAAGCCACTGCTCAAACTACTCTGTTCGCACCATGGCATCGGGGGGGGTGCAAAACCCACCGTGACCCTGGTCCCACTTAGTTTCTAGCAGCAATAACTACTGACAACGCCACTCCTCCGATGGCGACAGCGGTGGCACCAAACAGCCACTTCCAGCTGAAACTCTGAAGCGAGAGAGAGAAGATTATGCAGTAGATATTAAACCATAACACACCAACTCAAAACAGCCTTATTAAAGCTGCACACTGTAAAAAATGTTGACTTAGCTCGTTAATGCTTTTAAGTTGACTATAAGGCCGATATCAGCGTGCGGTCTTCTCACCCATGAAGACTTGGCCTTGTGTTTCTGCAGAGTACTTGAAGAGGGGTTGCCAAGCATTTTCTTGTACATGGCCTGTTCGATGTCCCTCTGTTCAGAGTGCTTCTTCACCAGCTTAGAGAGCTCTGCGTGTATGGTCTGCGTGCAAGATGGCCACGTGTGAGAACTTCCCAGTCCATCCAACAGGCCCGTGCACTTATTTTATGACACAAATGCAGCAACTTCAAATACAATTGAAATCAAATACATTTCAAATACGTAGGATCAGTCACTATGCGCTACCATGATGGTCTTGGCAGTCCACACAGAAACAGATTCTCAGTTCTAAAAAAGAACATGGACCGGTCGTTCCGAAACAACGTACTAGGTGCCGTCGGGTATAAAATTATGTTCTGTGCATCACATACTGAGGTCATGCCATCTCATCTTGCATAGCAGAATGTTTGCGGTGGGAATAATGCCAATGTGGGTGTAAACTGGGAGTTAACTTTATGAAATAACAGCAATTATATAACTGCCACCTGCTATTTAGAGTCAGGCGTTCACTTCCGTGCGTGGCTAGCCCAGGATTCGACTGCATGGCAGCTCAGCACACGACTAGTAATAGTGAACCGAGAAATAAAAAGCAATGCTCCAATTACGTAACCAACTCCAGTCACACATGGACCCTGGAGCTCTCGTCCCCAAATTGGATTTTGCTATTATTGTGCACAGGGTAATACAAGCAGATTCATTGTTCTCTGCACTGAAAGCTATGAAGTGCTGCACTCCGCATCCAAAGACATAAAAAGGATTATCTGCTTCCCCTATACCATTCTGGATGAAAGGAACCATTGCAGACCAGCCAGATGTAATGTTACAGTTTGCTGAGAAATTCACGAGGAGGTCTGCACTGGGAACCTCATCCCATTGCTTGCATAAGCAATACGGTTTTCAGGGTTTCAGATATGGTCAGTGTGCTGGGGGAACATCCTATTTTCAGTAACAACAAGAAATTAGATCTACCGAAATGATGAGTGCGCGCTTCACGTGGCCTCTCGAAGCTTTCCAAATAAACCACCCGACACCACCTGGTGGACATCATGCAAAACTGCAAGCCACCACGCAGCTATCCACTTCAAATAGCCGTCTCGCATTGCTACTACAACTACAAGCAAGACTTAAAAAGCTGAGTCTGCCAAACGGATGGGCAATATTCAGGCACTGGGTAATAAAGCGGGTCCAATGTCCACCCCACCCTGACACTGCCAATGTCATTCCCACAGCTTCTGATCATGCACTAAGGCATTGAGAACATGTTCATCACTCACATAAGATCAGGTGCTGAATCTTACCTTATTGCTCGGTTCCAATTTCAGAGCCCTCTTCAGTATTTTGATAGCTTCAGCATACTCACCTTGCAGGGCCAAAACCTAAAACCCAAAGTTTATTCAGTCAAAAGAAGACGCTCTTTCTATGCGATCACTGTCAAAGAGACCAGCTGCCCTACCCGGGGATACAGCATGCCTACCTTTCCCTTGCGGAAGAGGGCTTTGATGTTGTCTGGTTGGTGAACTAGGACCGAGACACAGGAGCGCAGGGCTGCGTCATAGTGGTCCAGCTTCAGTTGGGCAGCAGCAATGTTGTTCAGACATTTCACCTTCATGTCAAGAAGCTCCTCCTCTTCTTGTGGACTGACATCAACTGATCACAGAGACCAGACACACACGCACAGGTATAGGTAGCACAGTCATGCACGTGGCACACTGATACACTTCTCTAAGCTGGCCACCGCAAAGAATTTATGCAGCATCCAATACTTTGAAGCAGTTACGCTTCACGGATTAGACCACCCACAGGACGATCTCCATACATTTAACCCGGAACAAACCTGCTGGAATTCTTACAATACGGCGTCAAGACATAACTTCCAGCTCACAGCACCAAACACAGAGGCTATACTGAATTAAAAAGGCATAGTCATGTCAGCGTGTATATCACAAGGTACAAGGGTGGCACGTATAAGCAGATGTAGATGAATGTGCACTGCTTATCTTGTGCTTCTCTATTTTTTTACCATTACTGAGGCAGGGACAAAAAGCTCAGCATCATTCTCTGTAATCCTAGATCCCTTTGCTGATAGATGGTGTGGTACTCGAAACAATTTCCATCGGGATACTACGTGAATAATGCATTTTAAAAGACTACTATATTTAAATTCTAAGAACACTTTCACAGATACATTTTGCCAAAACAAACAGAAAATACGGTAGACTGGTATATAGTTTTTCCTCCATCTTCATATGAGATTCAAGGACAGGTTTTAAGCAAATGTCATATGACTATTAATAAGCACCAATTTAAACTGCAATAACCCTAATACTGCTAATCCGCAAACACTACATAACCCATCACTGCTGCAGTCATATTGCAATGTCGCACATACAGTAAAATTGTACTTAGGGCCTACTGTGTCCTAACTGGTGTATTTTTTTGTTATTTATTTATTGTTATCTCATGTTCTTCATGCATCTATTTTGGACCTGTATTTCACAGTACTGTACTTGACAATAACACTGAATCCATTGAATCTTTGAATACACTCTCAGAGAGGATCCAAAAACAGTTAAGGGAGTCACTGTTTGAATCAGCTGCTTAGAAGCTTGGGTACAATAAAAAGCTCTGCAAAAACTGGCCGGTCATTGCGAAGACAGAGTTCCTGCCTTAGGCAATTTGGTCCCTCCCATGTCCCCTTACCTTTGGAGCTGGACTCAGTGATCTGTAGTGCAATTCCATAAGAGTTCACAGCAAAGGTATAGTCTCCGCGCTGGTAGTACATGTTCCCCCGTTCTCGTTTCTGCCCAGCCAGGCGTATCTTGTCCTGCGGGGATAGAAGTTCGAGGTCGGGGGCATCGGTGGCCTCCAGGAGCTGCAGCTCCAGGATCAGGGGAGATTGGGGAGGAACAGCTGGGGCAGTGCTGTTGAAGATAAACGCACACAATGCAAGAAATGTTCAAATTATTAGCGCCTCCATTTATTCATCTGGTTGGTGCCAGCATACAAAACTTCCACAGCAGTAGAGTTAAACAAGAATAACATCCTGACTGATTATGGTTTGCAAATACTAGTCAAAAAAAAAGATCATGCTTCTTTTTACTCGGAGAATGCAACAGCACAGAGAAACAAAACCAGCTTTCCTTGATGCTTCCTTCTTAACAAGAAATGTTTGATGTGTGTGTGAATTGCTAGTTTCAAAAAGAATAGTCTGGATCATCTTAACCAAAAGCAGACTGTTGTGAAAGATGAATTGATTCAGCAGATTCAGGATTACTTACAGTTTCACAAAATCAAAATCAAACATGCTGAACGGAACAAGAATATTATTAATTATTGTATTATATATTAATTCTGTGCACCTGTAAAAAAATATTAAGATATATATCTCAATATCCGGCAGTGAAAAGTTTCCACTACAGTTCTGAATCCAGCACACTGCCAGTGCCAGTTACGCAAAATCAACTGCAAAAACGTCTCATAAAAACTGGTGAAGCTGTTCCCTACCTCCCCAGACCTCCATAAGCATACTTGGCATCAGTATGGACTATGGCTTTTTCGTTCATCTCCATCAGCAGTACTGTGAGATCCAGGGCCTGAGAAAGTGTAGAACATGCATCCACTGGGTTTTTATTTGTACGCTACATAATTCAGCATTTGCATAATTGTCATCACTGAAACTCATACAGAACATCAATCTACAAGCATAACATGCAAATACCACAATGTTCTCGATTCAATAATTCCACTGACATTAGAGGAAATAGAACATACCTGAATGACATCACCATCTCCAAGAGTGAAAGACAAGCAAGGTTCTTCCTCCACGACGGTACCATCACTTAACGACATTTTTAAGAAAATTTTGACATTCTGTCCTTTCTGTGGCTTGCTATCTGGTCCATTGCCTGCCTCCAGAACTTTTTTCTTCAAGTGTCCATTTCCTATACAGAGGTGGTACACAGGTAGGAGGTAAAATATAGTACATTTTTCATACATTGATTAAGTAGATAACATCTCAAACGTCATAAATAAGATTTCTAGACCATGCTAGTTGTCTATAAATATGGCTACAACAGAAGACCTCATCAGCTTAAAGGCAACTGTTGAGACATGTTTGGTACCTTAAGTGGCCAAAAATCATCAACATATCAAACTGTGGTCAAAGGCAATATGGTCAAACAACTAAATTCTGTGGCATCAACCTAAGGAACCATACAGTTCCGTGTACATGAATAAAAGGCAGAAGTTCTCACCATTAACCATTTGCTGCATTTCTTTATGTTGTGACAAGTTCAGGATGACAGTATTGCCATCCACAGCACATAACAGATGACAATGACTTTTTTTTTTTTTTGTTTTTTTTAAATCAAGTTATGTTAACTGAATTCCCTGCTAAAGAATGACACTGACAGACTAGGCCACACAATATAAAATCAGCCCAACGTGGTGCCTCAGACGACTGCTTGCATTTCTTTGTCCAACACCCAAGTGTAACCATCATGAGACTGCAATGATCCGGTCACCCTCTGCGTTGTGTGTGCAGTAAAACACTTGCCAGAGACACACTGAAATTTTGGCTATACTTTGTATCCCGGCACAATTAAACAAATTCATGCAAGTTACCTGTCCGTGTGTACACAGCATTTTGATGAGTTAACAGGTTTAATTAGAGATAACTAAAATTATAAAACAACATTCATCAAATGTAGTAAACATAACTCAACACCAAAGGATTACCATTAAAAAGTGAGCGTTTTTACTTTAAGATTTGAACATCGTTCATATCACTCAGAACACAAACCTCCCTCAGTACCATTTATTGCAGCCTGACCGGTAGGAATGAGAGTCGAATCTAAGAAGAATCGACTCCTCAATTCCAGGCGGCTGAGAATCAAGAACTGACTCTACAGATTTGGAGCCAACTCCAGTTCACTGAAATTTTCAGTTTTGAGTTTTCTGTGCACCTGTCAAAAAATTAAATGCTGTGGACTTGAACAGAGCCTGCTGCAAATGCTGTATGTTGAGGACTGCTTTGATTGGTCGCTAAGGTGTTGTCACATTGATAGTTGAGACCCTTATCGGATTAGATTATTAGTATACATATAAGCTGTAATATTTATGTGCCAACATAGTATTTTTTTTTTAGTTATGTCCCTCAAATTTATCAGTAGTATTGGCATTTTGGTAGACTACTATGTTATAATAAAATGCACTGTTTTGGGGTCCTCTTGGAATTGGGAAATAGAATATCAGTGAGAAAATATCCCTATCGATAAAACAGCCGTCCTATAATTGTTGTACGAAGTGTGGAAACTAGACATAAATTATGGAATACTGTTACATATATATAATTTTAAAAGGTATACTTGCCAGCAAAAGATTAAGTTAATAAAATTAATTGGAAAGTATCAACATGTATTGTCATTCATACTACTGTCTTGTTCTTTTCACAAGAGTTTCCTCTCATAGTTTTAAATCTTTGGAATCAAGAATAGGGAAAACTGCTGTCTGGAATCGACTCCACCTATTCCCAAGCCTTGGACTCAGAATCGACTCCAAACTTTTTGGAATCGATCAGCCGTACAGAGAGGTCCCGATAAAACGGCCAATTCTAAGTAGCAAAAAAAAAAAGAAAGAAAGAAAAAAACTGACGCATGCGCAAAAGGATAAGGGATTTCTTGTGAAAAAGATGCATAGGTACATTTGTGACCTATAAAAGAATATATTTATACTCTGTTACACAAGGACACCTCGCTCACTAAACCTGTGATTATGTGGTATCGATACCATGTTTTAACAAGAAAATACTTCCAAAGACTGCAAAGGGAATATCAACGTTTCCTGTCTTATCTTATGTCTTCTCTTATAAAAATTCTGCTTGAAAAAAAATAGCCCTAACAAGACGAGCATTAAAGCGTGAATTCTAACTTATGCACATGTAAAAAATACAGTTCGGAGACCTTTTGAAAATCTAAATGAGATTATAACATATTTGTAGAAGGCTAGATCCCATAATCTCAAAGCAATTCAACCTTTCTTTAACTAGGATTAAAGAGATCCCTGCATTATTAAACTAAACAGGGAATTTCTTCGTAACGTGTTTTATTTATTACCTAGCACATCCAGCCACTCCTCAGCCCGAGCAGGTGAAGCGTCAGTCACATCACTCGACTTCCCGTCTGCTTCCCTCGCCCCTTCCTCTCGTTTCATCTCCTTCTCCCCACCGCCAGCGTCCTCCAGGGGTGGAGGGTCTTCATCTTCATCGTCCACGCTATCCAGCATATCGAAATCCTCGCCGCTGTCCATGGGCGAGCCCTTCATCTCCGACTTCAAGGCGGCAGCGCCGTCGGCCGTACTGTCACTCGTGCTCTGGCCGTCAGCTTCACCTCTGACAAGCACATCGCCTTTGTCAGCCATCGCGGTTACAGCAACACAACCTGAGGATTGAAGTCCCAGTTAAACCACAGGGCCGAGGTACCTTCTGCAGCCTGTCACGCCGCGCCTGGCTGTCAGCTACCTGATGGCACATACGCAGAGACATGTCCTACTCGGCTGTTCATCTCACTGGGCATCATCATAGCCAGCTATAAATCTACACCGGCCTGCATTCACGCATGCACTGCAATAATACAGCGCGGGGATTACACTGCACAAGAGCACGCCGATCTCCAGAGTCTTCTAGCTGTCATTAAGGGAAAGCGTTTCGAGAACTTTCCGGGAAGTTTAATCGCTCCCGGTGACTCGATGTTAGCGGGAGAACCTGCTGGGGTAAAATGTGAATAATTATGACAAGTCATAGACTGCATCGTGTTTTGTCTTACCTTGAAATGCGAACCGATAACGATGAGTCGGCTGCCTGGTTTAGAGGGGGGGAGAAAAAAAACACTGCGACCTCTTAACCAGCAGCCGACGACAACCAGTTAGCAACCGACAGCTACTGCTTCCTGGTCACCTTGGGACCTCTATGACAGAAATTGAGCCGGTCTCTTCCCACACAGCTCGTGATTTTATTGGCTAACAGTCACCTGATTGGCAAGCAGCTAGCCAATCGCTGCTTGGTTATGTGAGTGCAGTTCAATGAACTGCCTCAAACCGCGCTCTGGTAGACGTAGGGGGCCGGTAAAGTCCATTGGATGGCGAAATCCAGTATGACCTCACACTGATTGAGAAGGATAACTTGCCGGCTGATTGCAGTAGACGTTACACTTTCTGCACAATACTGTCCCCATGTCACGCAGCGAAACTGGGAAAACGATTAGGCAGTTAGGGTGATGGCAATATACACCCATCTAGCAGTTTTGTAAACATATTATTTTTGTACATAGGTTGTGGGGGAAACTACGTGTGTTATATTTTTTTTCCCAGCAACCAGCTAAGCTCGATCTAATCACTGCCGGGTCATATATATATATATATAAATAAAATGTCGGTGTGTTTAATAAGAGCCAGTATGT
Organism: Hyperopisus bebe; assembly: GCA_026777045.1. Taxonomy (NCBI): domain Eukaryota; kingdom Metazoa; phylum Chordata; class Actinopteri; order Osteoglossiformes; family Mormyridae; genus Hyperopisus; species Hyperopisus bebe. The sequence continues at coordinate 5,098,179 of JAODJW010000033.1, read as the reverse complement.
TTTTTTTCTCTTGGTTCATCAAGAAGCAAAAACAGTGAAAGTCTGTAATCAGGCCATATTTATTACTATGGAGTTTTTCCATACAGTTCAATTACATTTATACATTTTTTATTTACCAAACACTTAATTTGTTGAAAACGATGTATAGTGATGCAAGCATACTGTTGTTAAGGAGCCAAATTAGGTATGAGTTCAAATAGGCTGAGCTTTCAATGAGAGACTAGTACTGAGTGCAAGTTAGCACTGGAGCAAAAGATATTTAATACATTGCAATACTAAGAAGCTAACAAAAGAGCTATTCAAAGCAAAACGTCATGGGTACTAGGTTCCTACTACAAGGGCATCCAGTGTTGCCTAGATACCATCACCAAGGGATGGCCAATCAGAGTGAGTCAGTGGTTGGAAGAGGTAGTTGAGGGTTGCTTATTCTACAACCGTGGAATTAGATGAGAAAACATGAAATGAATCTGTAAGCATTACACAAAATAATGTAAATGCCACATGAAAATGATTTTAACTTTGAAGTAATCAAATCACAATTATAGATGCAGCTGCAACGGTGCAGCATATGATAAAGAATGCCAATTATCAGCATGCGTCAGGTATAAAAGAGGTCATTATTTTGATATTACAGGTTCACCAATCACAAAAACTGCATGATTATTTAATACATCAAGAAGAACATTTTAAAATAATGGCAGGACATGCCAAGCAAGAGACAAATTGCACCAGCAAAGAGGATCAGTTACAAATCAAAACTCAAACTAATGAGTTCTTGTTCATCTTCCTTTATTTATCTAGAGAGGTTTAAATTGAGAAATCTATGGAATGCCTTCATCCCATAATATTTGTTGATATGGCTTACCATCGTGTCGGAAAAATCACATCCAGTGTTCCTTCTCCAGGGGCATATAATACATGGTCATTTTACAGGGCCTGCTTATTCCTGAGATGCAAACACGGTTTTCTCACAATGTTCTCATCGGCAAAGATGATGCCTCCGTACACAGTGCTAAACAAAGTTTCACAAACACCAGGATGAAGTCAAGTGGCTTCCATTAACTCCACAATCGCCGTGTCTAAACATAATTGAACGTTTTTGGGAATGTCTGGAGCGAAGAATGAGAGGCAGGTTCCTCGGAGTGGAACCTAGTCTTCATGAATAATGATCCAATATCCAACAGCACACAGTTCAAAGGACTTTTATGACACAAAAGGATTGAAGATTCCTAGAGGGTCCCACTCTTAATTGGGTCTTTAATATAATGTATTTGCTCCATTTACCAACTGGCTTTTGCACTATATTTACCATAGTGATACACTGTTTTGGGCAATTTGTTTTATTTATTCTTTAAATTAACATCTTTATGCTTATTGTCCTTTTTTATGTTTATGTTTGATCCTCCGTTTATGTATGAAAAGCTCTTTTACTTACATCATCCTTTGTTGTATTTGTTGCTGTGCTGCTGGATGATGAACTTTCCATCTTATCCTATATTTTTGGGTGTTTCTCTTTTCATCCATAGCAGTAGGCTTTGTTTTTGCCCTTTCTGTGTGACATAAAAAGAAAACCCGACTGACTCTATAAGTCCATGTGAAAACATACAGAGACAGTTGATATATACTATTCAGTTTTGGAATACATTAAACCAGCAAACAACACGATTTACATACTTTTGATCCAAAAAAGAAATGCAATAATTTATTAAAACATTTACCTTTAATAAGTGCATGTAGCTCAGCTAACACCATGGACATCAGCAATTTAAATACATGAAAAAATGATATGTATGCTGTTTGCTGCATTACCGCTCTGTAACAACCTGTCTGAGGCCTGTAGATTTTGTCTCTAACTGGCAGCAGTAAAAGATTCAATGGTCCTTCAGTCAACATGTCATTTCCTTCTAGACGATCTGTAATTTCTATAAAAACCAATAGAATTTAGTGACCAGTGTTGACACACCACAGCACACAACAACGAAACGTGTCCTCTGCATTTGACCCATATGTGGCATTGTGACATAGCAGGGGGCAGCTAATTCAGCACCTGGGGAGGGACAGTGTTTGGGGGTGGTACCTTGCGCAGGGTACCTCAGGGGTGCCTTGCTGGTTGGGGATTCAAACCAGCAACCTTTCAATTACAAGTGTGCTTCCCTAATCATCAACCCACCACTGCCCACATAATAATCTTGGCAGGAAGCAGACTCAGGAGTCCATGCCCTGTTTTTGGGCCTTCAGTTGGGCACGGAACGTTATTTTCTGGTGCTATGTGCTGGGTGCCGAAACTATGCTGCAGCATCCCCACTTTAGATGCAGATCAACAGTTTGGTTTCCACAAGCACGTTCTATCTTCTCACACCCATGCATGCTTGGTGGCGTGCCAGGTCCCTCTTCCGGAACACTGCTTCCATCTCAGCTCCTCGAGAACTTAGAAAGAAAAAAAAAACTTGCATTTCTTTCAGTTCCACTTAAGGTGCTCTGCATCTCACCACCCGACATACACACTGTATCATAAACACTCACCAAACCTATTTTTAAGGCTCATTATCCATATTACAAGGATGAGGATACTTAGAGACTTGAACAGGCAGCATCACAAGTTAAATTTGTTAATGACTTCTCCACGCATAGCTTTCATACAGATATAGCTTTTCATCACAGATAGTAATCTTTCCCAGATATAAACCAGTAATTTCACAGCTCCTTTTCATCTTGTGGAGAGGGAGATGAGTCTAGTTTTCTATCCACTACTCGTTTTAAAAATATTCACAACTTGCACTAACACGGCTGCCAGTGTTGAGCGATCTCCTTTAAAAGCTGGAGGGAATCTTGTTTAATAAGGAATCCTGAGAAAACGGCATTGTGCATTGGTTTGTTGCTACTGGCAAACTGCTGATCCCATAACAAAACATTCTTCGTGTAAATATTTAATAAGTCAATCCTAAAAGACTGCAATATTTCACCAGGCCCAAGTTGCTGAGCTTCCAGAACATTCTCTAGGACCAGTTGATTTGCAGGCTCTGAATAGCACATCGCCTGGTATCGTCCTTGACAAGCAGCTGCTCCTCCCTCTCGCCACCATCCCTTGCCAGCATGTGGCCTTGAAGATCAGATGCAAGTGACAAAACTGCCATCATTCCTGTCCTGTAAGTATCAATTAAACCTTGCTCAACATCCCTCAACATGCCTCCACAACAAGGAAGCAAAGACAGTCCTATTATCAGGGTGAAAATTTAGAAAAATATTTAGCTCTTAGTCTCTTATAATATAGTTTGATAACTTTACTATGGCACCACTAAGCATTCACTAAAAATACTGAAGTAGTGTAATTGTCAGAAGCAGTGTCACCAACTTTGGTCAGCTGGCTGGTGTGAGATTTTCAATTGTATGTACATGTATATAACAGTTTTACTACCTTGTAAATAGTCTGCAAACCACTGCGATGCTTTTGCTGTAGCTAATTCTTGGTTAATAATGGAATCATATTGATTTGCCGTAAGATTTGTTGCATGAGCGGGAGAATCAGAAAGTGAGTGTCACGGCAGATGCATGAGAGTTGGCAACCCTGCAGAATTGTCGGCTTATAAAGGGTGCAAATGGAACCTTTTTGAAATGCCTTTTATGCAGACACAGCTAAGCTATAACCACTTACTCCTTAAGGAGTGCTGCCTCACACCAAACAAAGAGACACATCTGCTCTCCTTGGTCACTCAGCTCGTCTGCAGTGACACAGGGTCATGTGACCGCAGTGCCTCTCAGCCAGGAAGGAGGCACCTTCACCAGCTTGATTAATGCTTCTGCCATGTAGAGAGAGCAGAAATCTCCAGAGGAGAAACCTCACGAATGCTTTTTAAGGCAGTACATATGAACAGGGCCATGTCAGAAGAGGTCATCCACAGGCAAGAATGATCACCCCATTACAGATGAAGATGTACCCATTTATAGGCACATGAGAAATTCAAAATGTTTTTTCAGATTCCACCAGAACATA
>JAODJW010000033.1:5044605-5054903 GCA_026777045.1 Hyperopisus bebe | reverse complement strand
GGGGGGGGGGGGGGGGGGGGGGGGGGGGGGGGTGGGGGGGCGGCTGAGGGAAGAGCAAAGATTTTTCCATTTTCTTATTCCGTTTAGTGAAACAGGGCCCCAGCAATTGTTTCAGGTTTGCTCTGGATTAATAAAAAAAAAGAAAACAATACAAACTATTCTCCATAACTGTGAGCCAAACCAGCTCAAATGCTGGTTTACATGGTTATTTTAATTCCCAGTTATTCTCAAAGCAGGACAAGTGGCGAGATTGACAATTTGACTGGGGAGATGATTAATATGCAGCTGTGTTTGTGAATGCTGTCAACCATTGTTAAGGTTTTTGTTCGGTGTTTTCCAACTTATGAACATTATGAATAATTTAACCAAAAACAGAACCAAACACATCTAAACGATTAGGGATGTACTGACAGGAGTTTCTCTTGGACAATATGGATCATCCCTATTTTATCAGCAACATGACCGGAGATTTGGCACCATCTGTCATTACCTACAGCTAATAAATACCTTAAGAACCTCACATTTCTGAAGAGTAATGCTCTCTGTCATAAAATCACAGATGAAATTACATGAATACATAGTTTCCAGGCTGCAGTTCTTTCAAATTCAAATGAAACTTCATTCATGGAAACTTATGAAAAATAGATGATTTTTTTTTTTTTTTTAGATAAACCATGATTAATTGACAATTAATAGCAAATAGGAAAAAATGGGAAATGCTTCCCCTGCAATATAAAAAAATGGAGGTTCAGTGAGAGACAAAAAATAAAACAGAATGAATGTCTTATATTGTGATTTGAGCTTTATTTGCGCACAATTTAGCTAAAATAGGGAGAATTTGTTCCTAAACACTGTGGTTAATGTAAACGCTGATGCTGTGATGAATCAAAAAATAAAAAAAAATAAAAAACACAACAGCAATTACTTCAGCAGCATCCCTGCTGTTAATTGTATTAACTTCCCTCATTAAAACAAGATTTAACGAGACGAGGCTCTTCTTGGTTGCAGTCACTAGGCTGTGGCAATCGGCTGCCACTCTCCATACTATACTTACTGCAGCATCTGAGGGATTCATCTGTGACGGGGCTTCCAATCATCTCAGGATAGGGGCAAGAGGCTCTAAGCTGTCGTGGTCTTACATATGCTTTGGAGTTGTCATCCCGATCAAGACCACGAAGACCGTTAAGACCGCTGTAACCCATACATTACAAAAACAGCTCTCCATAAACCAAACACAGGTTTGACATGGAAAAAGTAATTATTTACAGACCCCTCCTACAACGGATATACCAAACGGGAATGGGGAGTTCTTCCCTTGCTGCTTGTCCCCAACTCCAATGTCCGTAATGGGATGCTCATCAAAAATTGACGGACCATGTCCTTTTAAGGCGCACGTTGATAACATGGGAGGAAACCTAGCAAGCAGCGTTGAGGAGCGATTTCATCCAACTATGTGTCCAATTAATCAGAAAGCAACCAATCAGCACACAGTCGCATAACTGGTCATACACCTCTGCAGGCCAGAAAACCAGAAATCACAACCTGGCTAAACTGCATGTAACTGATGAATGACACCAAAGCAGCAACCTTGCAATACCTGTTGGTAAATTTCCACTCTTTCCAGCAGATTGATTACAAAAGCCTGAAGGGTCTCACCACACTCTCTCATAGCTGCCACAGGTGAGGCAGCTCTTGCAGTCTCAGTTTGCAAACTTTTTTGTTTTTGCCTCATTCAAAGTTTTAATTCAAACCGGTTCATCATCCTGCCCGTAAGCGAGCTAGCAGGGCTTGCAGACAAATTCCCAGAGTGTCTCCAAACCTATATTAACTGGAGCACAGACCCTTGAGGAGCGCTGAGCGCCCATGACCCAAAGGTGCTCAAATAATGTGCGCTGGATGCGCTCTCATCACACACAGACCGAAATTAAGAGGTGCAGACAAAAACAGCGATCACAAGACAAGACACAAACCACGTTCTCCAATTCTGATGTGCAGGTACAACTGGCTCTTGGCTTAAAGTCACGATGCAAAAGGAATAACTTGGTACTACAGGCTTTGCGAAGTCTTCTTGGAAGCTGGTCACTGCCATGCCGCTACGATATTGATGACTGTCGGCCAGGCGTGCACTGTGTAGTGCACGCCTATGAATTATTTTCAGACTGTCTGCCAGTTGTTCTCGGCACTGCGGACCGAGATCAGCATCAGAGACCTGTATGTGTTTTTAAGCTGCCATCTGCTTCATTGCAACCCAAACACTCACCAGTCTGGTCAGTCCTCTTGACTCTGAGCATTTACTACTGAGCCAGAATAAACCTGTTCCATTGTGGTTGATCGTTCGCCGTTACAATAAAGTCAAAACGCAAAAAGTAACTTATATGGCCTGAAAGACGCAGTTCAGGCAGCAGATGAACGAGCTGTGCAGCCCCTGTGAACCCCCCCCCCCCCGACAAGACAGAGCAGACTGTAATCCGGGAATTAGGGTCTCCACAAGCGGAGAATCCACCCAGCTAGGTCTGCCAGGAAGGAGAAGCGGGGGGCTACCCTCCCCACCCTATTCAGGCTGGCGCCCCCCCCGCTGCCCTGTTGACGTGAATGACGGCGATCGCCCAAATGGTCTGGAGGCTTTACACGGGCAAAGGGGGGGCTTTTGTAGGTGGGCGAGTGCGTAAAAAAAAAAAAAAAAAAAAAAAGCACAAACAATAACACTACTGGGGATTGAAGCCACAGTTGGGAAATGTGCCCTGGGCTCCATCAGGTCCACTTCTCAGCCACCATGTAGACAGGCTCCACTGCATCACACCCCGTTCCAAAAACGTCCCTGTGACTTCACCCCTAGTGGTGAAACAGGTGCATAACATCAGGTGGAAACTTAACGTGATTCACTCTGCGCTGATCATACCCTGAAGCATGGGGTTACCGCAATTTAAGTCACAGTGGCAAAAACACATCCTAATATTTACCTCACCCTCATGCTAAATGCTAACTGGTTACCTGCGTTAATGTTTCCTTTTCTGTGGTACTAATTTCTCTCTTCAATTCCTGGAAGCAGGAATGTCCTGCAGGATCCTCATTTCTCAGATGAACCCTACTTGGCCTCTCGGTCTCATTATATTAAAAAATATCAAATTTTCTTACAGCCACTTTTATTCATTCTTAATCTGATTTAATTCAATTCGTATTGAAAATCTGGCTTCTTGCATCCCTTACAATTCGGATTAGTACTAAATATTGGGAAACCACTGAAATTATATATACATACTGTGCTAGTATTATATTGGAGGAAAAAGTCCAAATATCTGCAAACTGATTCCCTGATTTAATTTCATACTGGGAAAAGGCTGAGAATGATACAGTCTTTCCATTCCATCATTTCAGACAGACACGTCCATTTCAATTCCTAGACAGGAACAGAACAAAGAAAAAAAAAAAAAAATTACATAAGGCCTGCTTTTGTGTTAGATCATATTCCTGTGTGCCAACTCGCGTGGTTCCCGATTGATAAGGAAGCAGTTTCCTTCAAAGCTTCCGGGGTGATGAAAATGCAGGAACCTGGAAGTAGCAAAGTCAGAGCGAATCGTGCACTTAGCACGCAAACAGCGACACCCCTTCGGCATGGGACTCAAGTGTCCCAAACTGCTAACTCCAAATTAATCACCACTGGTGTCCAATAAACCATCAACAAGGAATTAAATCTCTTTCCCTAGAAGTGCAAACAGCCTGTCTTGCCAGCCTCGAACCCTTAAAAACAATGATGGCTTTAGGATCTACCAGGTTATGAACGGCGCCCTGTAATCGTTTAGTCTTTAATCCCGGCGATGAGGATTTTGGCGTAATGTGAAGCCCCAGCCATTCATTAGCGCACTCTCTCTGTTTGTTTCTACTCTTCATTCGATGGGGTTTTAATAAGCGGGAGGTCCAAAACACAAGGATGCACGGCTGCTCATGCATGTCTGCGCACGCGCACACACACACACACACACACACAGATACTAAAAGAGCCTGGTTTATTTTCATTGCGGGTTTGGGTGCCCAGCTGGTACTTGAAACTGGTATACTGGCAGCGCTCCCCTGACAGAGCTGAGCCAAGGCGGCGCTACGGCACCAGACATGCGGTGAGCCAGTACAGCGTGCCAACGACATGGCACGGGGAGGGGCTGGGCGATAAAGGGAGCGAGAGAAGAAAGTGAGAGTGAGCTGGGGAGGAGGGTAGGAGGGAGACAGACTGGAAGGAGGCAGAAAAGCAGGAGACTTGGGCCGTTAGGTAGCATCCTCGCTCCTTACTAGCGCGGCCAAATCATTTACCGACGTGAAGGAGAGAGCTGGTCATGTGTTCAGGATCAGGATAGGAGTCGCCGCTAAAGGATGTACAGCAGCTGTCCCCCAGCCAGCGCCCTCTTGCCTATGACAGCACGGTGCTGCTCTGCTGATGAACACGCTGCCGCGTCCGCCACACAAACCAGTACGCTTCCCGGCGCACAAGCGTGCCGCGACGACCAAAAACAAACACGCACATGCTTCACCAACTGGAAAAATAAAGCGATCGGTTCAAAAATGATCAGTCATGCACGTGTCTTAAGATGGTGAAAAAAATCCACCATTCCTCCACATTGACACACATACAGGACACCAGGAACCATGTCATTCATCTGTTACATAAATGATCCAGCACAAATACAACCAATCTGCTCTACAAGCGAAAAAGTCAATGAGAACATGCTGGAATGAAACAAGAGACACCTTTTCAACATAAAGGTACATGAAATACAACAGAAACCCAGGCCAACACATTTCTGATCTCCCCACAACCAACTGTTGTTATTAGCATAAAAAAAACGCATCAGAAAACGAGGAATATATCAACAGAACATTCAGCGGCTTATTACTTGCGTAATTAGCTTTAATTAGCATTGCGGATGCTCACCACAAGCACTTGCGATTTGTATGGATCGCATGTCCATATGAAAGCAACACTAAAATATACAGACCGTTTAATTTAAAGCGCGCTCAGGCTTTAAACACTCCTGCCCGTTTAACGCGGCCTTGAACTCTGTGTGACCACCGCCACTCTGGCCGGCGGCGAAGTCGCTAGCACAATCTTGCCCTCTGCTAACGTTCCTGGCTGACGCCACCCGGTAAGCGGGAAAACTAAACGAATGCCATCAGCGAGAGCGGCACGCCATCCGCTGAAAGCTCGGTGGCGTCGCTTGCGTCACGTGGCTAATTTATGTCCCTTACAGTAGCTGGAGGAAGTTTTTTCCCCGTCCCACAATGATTTTTGTATGTGCCTGGAGTCTCTCCAGCCCTGGAACTTCAAAGCAAGGAACAAATATAGATCAAACAGGGGGGAGGTTGGGGGGAGGTGACGGTTAGTAATTATGGGCCCCAGGCAGGAGGCCACTGGTATACTAACCCCCCGACAGACTACAGGGACAGGGACACCCCCTCTGTCTAACAAACATGCCCTTTATATATTAAAAAATGGAGGGAGAAAACAAAACAAAATCAGACCAGTCACAGACTGTAAAATTATTATTTAACTGCTTTGCACAGACAAAGTGACAGGCATTAATAATAAGACTGCACCACACTGCGAAATTATGCCAATTTGTACAGCTGGATATTTCATGGCTTCTTGCTAAGTTCCGAGTCCTGGGATGTCAGTCTGCGAGCTTTTTGCTCCAAGCCCAGTCCCTCTACCTGCTGATCTGTGCTGCATAATACATCTAACTGGGACTTCCACTGTCACCCGCTACACACCGCATTAAGATTTTAATAAGTCTGCTTAAGAATGGTCTCTGAATGGGGGCCATGATACAAGGTAATACCTGCTAATATTTTATGCACCGGAATAAAAACATAAGTGTCAATTTATCCAGTTTGCGGAACGGCGGGTAAACGATACTCCCACCATGCAAAACTTAGTTTGCATTATGAAATATGCAACAACAGAGAGAGACATGGCAGACAGACTGACAGACAGGACTGACAGACAGGACAGACTGACAGACAGGACAAACTGACACAGGATGAGGGGAAAAATCAGCACAAACGGCGTACAGAAGGGCAGAGGACTCCAAAACAAAACAGCACAGCACATTCTGCCAGGAGGACCACCCGATCCACATCATCATGGTCCAGAGGAACAAAGATGTTGCTGAAAAATACACCACAGAGCTCCAAGGTCTCTTAACCAGAACCGAGATCAAATATTAACAGCACATCCAGGTCTGAGCATGCCCAGAAGGAGCCTTCAAAAATGGGAGGCGGCTTTAACTCCCCCGGAGCCGGACTGGCCCTGATCATGTGACCCGGCAGGCGGGGCTTCAGCATTGTTTGTTTTAGTGATAGAAAACATTTATGTCAACATAAAGGACTGCCTGGAATGGTACAAATGTACCACAAAGAGCCCCCCTTCCCAAAGTGCTGTAAGCCTGCAGCTGAAAATAATTAACGGCCTTTATACCAAGTGAAAACAGAAAAGAAAGGGAAAGAGAGGGAGAGAGTCAGACGGTAAGGAAGGAAAATACAGAGGGTGACAGAGAGCGCACGCTCACATGCACACACGCGCACACACACACATACACCCCAACACCACCGCGCACACACACACACACAAGCATGCTTGGCTGGCCGGGGGAGGGGGTTGCTGGCACAGCCTTTGCGAGCACATCTGCACCCCCCCCCACCGGCAACTATTTTATTTATTTGTTTGTTTGTTCCCATGTCTCTCCATTCTGCCCTGATTCTCTCCTTCCCCCAAGCAAGCGGGCACCGCTGGCAGAGTGCCAGATTACCCAATCAATCTCCTTTGAGAGGGAGGGCGAGAGAGAGAGAGAGAGAGAGAGAGGAGAGGGGGAGGGGTGCAAGGAAGGGGGGCGACAGCGGAAGAAAGGGAAAGATGGGGGAGGGCCGGCCAGAGCAGGGTTTTATTTAAAAAATGTAGGGGGGGGGGCTTGGTGACATACGAGCAAAGTGACAGCAAAACATAAGGGTATTTACAAACAGGACAGTGGCAGTATGCAAAGCAGTCGGACATGTTTGGGGGTGGGGGGGTGCTACTCGCAGAGCTCACCCTGCATCCGTCTCACTGCACACGTGGGTGTGCTACGTGCCCCCCCCGCCACCCCAGCACAGAGCCAGCGAGCTCACTGCTTATTCACGGCGACTGGCTGTTCTAAGAAAAGCAGCTCGACCCTTTACGGTGAAAAGAGGCGACGAAACAGGTCTGGGCGTCCAGGGCTGCTGCTTAAGGACCATGAGACACACAGACAGATTGCAGTCTTCTCCTATAGCACCTTAGAAGTCCAGCTTTGAGAACCTGCCCACACAAATCATCTCCCTCGAAAGTCTGTTCTTTTCAGCTTGAACGCAATGAGGCCACGTGACTATGAGGCGGAAACGATGTACAAACCCCACGTACACGGAGGCCACCAAAAACCAACTTCTATCCAGAGGTTGTGCAACCCTTCGTTTCCAGGAGCCCAAGCAGGGCTGCAATCCCCCAAAATCCCAGGATTACCCCTAGAGCATTCCTCAGATTTGAGGATTAACACACTGTATGTCATTATCTTCCCCAAACTGAAGGTCTGCCGGTATTTTCCTCTATCACAGGGTGAAGGTGCAAAGGTTTCTCAAGGGCTCCTATGCTCCACTCCGCCAGACCACCTTGCTCTGCCGTGGGGCCTCAACGATCGAGTTACACAAAAATGGGGGGGGGGGCGACGCCCAGAGAAGGGCCAAGAGAGTCACGGTGTTACTCAAATACCTGCTAAGAGGATCTATCAGTTCACGGGACTCAGCTTGTTTTCCTCCTCGTGAGCCTCAAACCCCAGGGAATAGGCCTGTTATCAGCCGTGGCACAATGGCCACCTGATCAAAACTGCAGGTCCTCTGGGAGCTCAGTGACGAAGATAATCAGAAAGATGCAGGCCCAGGCTGGCCCACAGGAGCCACGTCACAAGCGTCCCTCAGCCACAAAACAAAGCCCTCTGGAGAAAAGCTCCTTCACACAACATTTGTCCTTGTTGAAAGAGTCAAACCAAGCTAATCATACTCACTTTTGTCACTGTTCTCCAAAACAAAAGAAGAAAAAAAAAAAAAACACCGTCTATTAAGCTAGGAATTGGCAGATTCTGGGTCACACATAGTTTCTTTAACACACCAGCAGTGCTTGGCCCCGTGCGATACTATCACTGCGACTTCATTTAAGAAGTCAAACTGTATCTATTTTGTGTAACATTACATGAAATACCCACACTGTATAGCATATCAAAGTACACTTGGCATCTGAACAAGACCCAAACAAGCACAGCACACGTGAACGCAAAAAACCAAATCGATCCATGTGCTCCAACTTCGGGTTAACCGGATACACTCTGACCCTCTAAACTTCAGCAAGGTCACAGGCCAAAGGAAACGGGTCATTAATCCTCAGACTAGAACTTAGTAATAGGATATCTGAGCTGACTGCCCTCTGCTGAAACCCTGGAGAAAGGGCAGAGCCTTCAGGACACGGTAGGTGGGAGACAGATCTTGGGGGTCATAACACTGCAATGGGGCCATGGCTAAAGAATACAGCAGATATCTCTTTTCTGTACATAATGGGTGAACAGGAATGAGAAGCAGTAAAGACAATCTAGAAGAATAATCTCACGTTATGTATACACTTCAAGTTCTAGTTAGCCTGAGAACAGCTGACCATACGGTCTCCTCTGCTAGCTTTGCACCATTCTTCACGCCCCACCATGACACCAAATGCTTTGAGTCAAGCCTGCGCTAATCAAAGACCGGCACCCTTACAGCCGACTTCCTGAAGGCTCTTTAGGTAATCCGAGGGGTGAAAGGTCACAATGAGGAAGCAAATCCAGGGAACACCACAACCTGCATTCAGCATTGGTGGGACTCTGAGGAGGCGGGTCTTCAAGAGCGTGCAGTGGTATTTGGGGCATGGTTCACCAAACCCCCCCCCCCAAAATCACAATAATGGGACTACCGCCTAGACACCCATCAGTGATTCAGGCAAATGCTTAACAAGGCTGCCACTTACGTAGTCATGGAAGGCCTTCGCCTCACTGGAATGCTCACAGGTCTCCCGTCGATCTGGAGCCGCACAGTACAGATCCCAGAATACGCTGCGGAGGGGAGGGGGGGGGAAAAAAAAAAGGCATGAACCAACACGCTCCAGCAACCAAACAACCCTAAAATCAAGCATTCAACCTCATGCATGCTTCAACAGCCACGCTCAAAAAAAGCACAGTGATATACCAGGCAGATCAAGAAAGAAAACCGCACAAAGTCCACTACTGTCCAGCCCATCTCACAGGCTCCCCTGCAAAACTGGAATTCAGTAAACAAATGTCACCCTAATTCCCTTTTCATTTGACAAGAGCTGCCGTTTACCGATCAATTAAGGAAGGGATTTGTTCAACTAGGAGAAATCCAATCCTTAAAAGCTGAACAGGGGAACATGGTTTTATAACAAAAAGTCTCTTATTTACTTCATTGACTCGAAATACCTGTTTGGCTGATACAAATTAGGCTGCTTAAGATCTTCAAATATTGATTTAATGGATATCCCACGGACGATACCACTCAAAGCTACCATTAAATGCCGAATCTTCAAGAGATGAAAGGGAAAACATTTATCCCCAAGGACAACACACTTAGCGATAATCCGAGCAATTAAAGAACAGAACGCATGTACGACGTGAAAAATATGACGGAACTGAAACAATGTTTGTTTTACCGAGTGGATTGGACTGACAGTTACGCCCAAAGTTTTTTGGCAGGCAACTCACAAGAGTATGGTGAACGACATGCGCGAGGAAGAATGCCTTTCGGTACAGGGGCAGGTAGGGGACGAGGCTGCAGAGTAGAATAGAGGAGGATGGCGGCAAAAAATAAGTAAAGGCAGAGCAGCAGCTGTGGAACAAGAGAGGAAACAGGGGCAGCGCTAACTTCAAGACCGCTCTGAGCCCCTCCAAGTCACTTAACAATAAGGCAAAGCCCATTATTATATCTATTAGCTAGCGCTAAAGAGAGCACGGCTTTGTCAGGCCTGAGCTGGAGGGAGAGACAGGGACCGTCTCAAATCCAATCAGCTCATGGCCAAATAAAATGAGCGCGGTCGCAGTCTGTCACCGAAGAGAAGCGACATGCCGGGGCAGAACGTTTGGATGACGGCGCTAATAACCCAATGTCCTCTTTGTTTCCAGGTGGGAAGTGAGACATCCGTGGTTGGCTAATTCAGACTGTCAGCTGCATTCACTGGCTTTCAACAAAATGGCACTGGATTACCC
>JAODJW010000033.1:5010454-5037898 GCA_026777045.1 Hyperopisus bebe | reverse complement strand
ATTGTAACTGATTTTATACTTGTACACACACACACACACACACACACACACACACACACACACACACACACACACGCACACACACACAGACACTGATCTTTTGCATAATGATCTTTTTTTACGATTAAGGTTATTTAAAAGTGGTTCGACACCAGGTTGATTCATATTCCAAGCACAGTGATATTCCAGGTCTTCTTCCCCAAAGTCTGTCTCCCACGCTTACACAAGCCGGTTCACATTGTCATTCACAATACTGCCGTCCCCACAGAAATGTCCCTAAACGCTACTAGACAAGGCATTTTTCATTAAAGTCCCCCTTGACTGAGTCTCTGATTTACAATTAAAACAATAAAACAAAATGTACTTTCAACAAGTGCCTTTATTTATTTACTTAATTGAACATTTCAGTTATCTTTTCCAGGCACTTACATTTACATTTTACTCATTTAGCCGAACGCTTTTATCCAAAGTGAGATTGGAAATGCTGGGTGAGCCAATCCCTAGAACATTTGGTTTAAGGGCCTTACGAAGGAGAACTACAGTGAAATCATTAAGCTGACCACAGAATTCGAACCAAAGACCTTCCGATCCTGGGCACAGAGTCTTAACCTGCGAAATGACACACCATCCCAAACAGCGAAAGTGTGCGGTGACAGGGCTAAACGGTAAGCCACTTCAGGTAGTTTCTAATACGTTTTGTGTAAGCATAGTGTTAATTACTACTTATTAAATTACCCTAATAGGTTAAATACGCTGTAAATAAATAAATCTGGTGGTTAGTCGGGTGTTGATTTCTGACCTGTTAAATGAGCAGTTCACATAGTTGGTACGAGGGCACAACCTACTCATCTTAAATGGTCTTCATTCTTCAGAGGTTGTGTAATGGGGTCTGCCAAGATTGCAGCAGAATTATCATGCACAAATTCAAGGGAAGAGAGACTGTCAAGCATGACAAGAGTCATGAAGACAATGACCAGATGATGCTCCTTTAAGTTTATCGAATGGGTGTCACCTAGACTGACAAAAATCCAATGAATAAGACGCGTGTAAGAGTCCGACTTCTGCTGCGCTCCGATTTTTTGGGGCACCAGAATGTGGCCACATTTATAGAAACACAACAGGATGCATTTCACATTCATCTGGTATAAACTGCTGAAGGTTTGATTCCATGTGCTGCGCACGTCCATGCCATCGTCGTTAGAGCTAAACAAACTGAACGTGCTCAGAGGGATCTAGGCACTAAGGGCGCACAGAAGGCACACAAAGACGCATGTTCTGGGCTAAAGCAGACCCTTTTCTTAATCATTTGACAAAAGCTAAACCTGAAATTCCACGCTGACTGACGCCAAGGGCCCACTTGTGAAAATCAGTCAAACGACATGTCTAGCAGAGCCTAGGCCGTTCAATGATGATCTTAAATGCTTTGGAACTAACCACCTCACGGTCAGTCATAAAAACTGGGAAAAGGAGAAAACGATCCCATAACAGGGGCGTTAGAAATGCACAGGCTTCAATGCACACCGGCTCCAAAACCAACGCGCTTTCTGTACCAGCGCACAAGCACCAAAACGAGTGACCCTACCGAGGACACCCCCCCACAAACCAGCAACATGAAAATGGATACCAAATGCAAAAAATATGAACCCAAGAATACACAGGCCTGCTCCTATCCGTTTGACAGCGGTAATAAGACTGTGAACCGACAGTTTCACTTCCATAGATGCGGCACTATACCAGTATGTCAACTGTACCCAAGCATCCCCTTACATGAGCGATGGGACGATAGCAGGGCTGCACGATATCACCAGGCTTTCAGGTGATGGGCGTAAAAATTTGTTTGGATGCCGGCTTTTTGGAAATATACAGTCATTTACTTACACCGAAAATTTGGCAAGCAGATTAGTACTGTGCCTCAAATATTAATGAGGCATTTTGTGAGGTCCAAAAGTTAGTCATCTGTATAAACCGGTATAAACATCCTGTATTAATAAACGTTTTAAACTACCTAGCTACTAAAAGTACCAACTGTTTGCCAAAAAAAGGAACTTGTGGCGTGCTCTGCAAACCAAATTTAAAGGATATACCGAATTCATACAGACTACTAACTTTTGGGCGTCACAAAACGCATCACATTAATATTTTAGGCGCACTACTAAGATGCTCACCAAATTGTTGACTTAAGTGAATGTCCATATAGCACTGAAAAGCCGACGTCCGGACAAATGTTTCACACGTTATCTAAAGTCCAGGCGATTATTGCGCATGCGCCATATATGATCGATTTCATCGCAGTGAGATATCACACAGCCTGAGTCCTAGGGGAAACGGAAGGACCAGAGGAGAAAATAATAAAATGAAAAGAAAAAAAAAAAAAAAAAAACTGGCGTATGCAGTGGAGAGGCGCGTGGTAACGTGCATGAATTAACATATGAAGGAAGGGGATCGGTGGCAAACAGACCCCACACATGTTGCCTGTGGCACTGGCACCTAAATTATAGTCCTCCCTTCTACACACCTCATTTTCAACATTAGTCACAGGAAGGCCCCCCCCATCCCATCCCATCCCATCCCATCCGCGCTGCTAAGAGCTAAGGGCTGTCTGTGATGGAGATCACCAAGAAGCAGGCCAGGACGGAGGGCAGCACACAGCGGCTGCAAGCAGGCTGACAGGAGGCCTCCCACAATCTGGCCTTAAGCTCAAAGGGCCACCGGCCCCCAGAAAAAGCCTGCCTGCTTACAAACTGTTGGGGAGGTGGGGGCACACTGGAAAGTCACGTGACATTCACGCCACGGAGCCAGCCTAAATCTCACCTGACGACATAAATTTAAGCACGGGTTTACATTCAGTCAGCAAGAAGGCTTAGCAAACCGGGGAAACCCAAACAACATCCGCAAGTCAACATTCGGCATATTTATGCAATGCGTTTATTTAGACGGTATTAAGAAGCAGAACAGAACTGGCAGCGGTGATGAAAATAAACCACCCATCTCCATCTAAGTAATAATTTCTTTTAAATAAATAAATAAATAAATAAATAACTAATGTGGCAGAAGCCACAGGACAGAGAAACTAAGAAATTCAAATTCAAAATTGTTCCTATTCACACGTTTTAAAATAAGTCAAACATACTGTTATTCATCTACATTTAATCCGACAATAACCCTATAATAATAAATTAGCTAGCTTATAATCTTCTTGACAGCCTCAGAGAAAGCGGCCCAGCCCACAGGAAATAAAAGCCTATGTTACAAAATGCATTAGGTACTCGGGCTGCTTGTAGCATGCAGTATAATAATTCTTCCACTCTTGCGCAAAGATATTAGAAGCTTCCATCAGTGCTAGTCTTTCCTTAGCTTGATTTGAACATTTGCTACTTTCAACAAGCATGGAAGCTAATTTCACCATGTGCGCATATAGAGGCGATTAGTTCAGTGAGGAATGAGTTCGGTAAGGTGCGATGCTGGCCAGACACCAGGCAAATTTTGCATGCCATACAGGTGGCGATCAGACCGAGCTGGTGTTTTTACTAGTAGCTCAGTTTTCAGCTTTTGCATAATGAATGCTACGCCGATGCTCGTTTAGCTTTTAGCATTTTGCTAACAAGGTTTGTTTAGGCTTCAGCTGCACGTGGGGTTTGCATTACCCAAGCACAACCCCAGCCCCAGGAGCTTGAGGGGAGCTTATACCACCTTGCGCAAAGGATCGGGGGGGTTTGCTGGAGAAGAGACAGGCGAGAAACAGCAGCAAGGTACGCGAAGTGCGTAGCCTGACCAAGCATGACAGCCAAAGGCCAATGGGGGACACCGGAGACAGACTCTCTGAAGGTTGAAGCAGGAGCCTAAAATAGGTTACAAATACCCATCATTCCAAACTGCAAATAAATTATATACTTAGTCACCATATCATTAGACAGGTGATTGTTTAAAATGATGCTACCACCAGATAGTTCCTGACTCAAGACTGTTCCTGATACCTGGAGAGAATACCTTGGTCATCAATGCCTCATTATGCAAACCTTATTCAAATGTATTTTAGCGAAAATTACACACAATCGTTTTTACATCCTCACAAGCAAGTTTCAACATATCTAGGACAAAGTCAAAATATTTAAATAAGAGGCGAAACAAAATATTTCTGAACGATAGAAGATATGATTCTGCATAAAACAATTAAAAACTAAAACACAACGATGACACATTTGCAAGCATCCCTGCTCAAACCATGACAAGCTTGTGGTCTACGCCCAGAAGAAAAGCCAGAGAGAGAAGGACTACAGAGGAAGACAAAGAGGAGGAGAGCAAACAAAACATAGTAAGTTAAGGATTATCTACATACATGTTAGGCTGCATTCAAGCTAAACAGCTGCGGTCAGTCTGTGTGCCTAGCATTTAGGATTGGGCTACTTTTCCTGATGGCCCCACAGTGAACGGCATGTACACACCAGGCTCCTTTCTTTGCTCTTCAGTTGCCATTGGATACCTTTTAGCCTTTGGATCTTTTTTCTGTATAACTAAGGGACTGACCATTAATCGCTGTGTACTTATACAGCTGCACCAGATTTGCATTAGCTGGCTAGAAACCACATAAATCTTACTCTTGGAAGCCCCAGTCCCAGAGATCTGTTGCGTTAACGCAGACATCGCGTTAATAAAATGTTCATCATTTCTTTTCGCTTCCGATTAGATGATGATGTTTACTGGGTGTGAGAATAAGAGACCCAATGTGTTTGCAGGTATGGAGGGAAAATTCCGACAAAGGGGGAGGACAGACTGGCCCACCACCGGCGGAAACAGTCTTACCAAAGTCTTTAATCTTTTCACATTATGTGCAAACACAGCAGTTATCCGAACAGCCAAACTCACAACACGAAAACTCTGGAGGCTGGATTATTTTTATGCTTTGTTTTTAAAACTCTTTTTGTTTACTTTATCAGGAAAGTAATGGCTTAAAAGAAATGGACACAAGTTTTACATTTCATGTATGAAAAGATATTAGCAAATTATTTACAATCAGAATGATCCAAGTTCAAATATGTCAGAACATGCATCATTAGATAGTTTTGTGCCAGTTGTCCTCTTTAATATATGATTATTCAGCGGCATTATTTTTAAATAGATGTTAGATTATTATAACCAGTATGTAGCTTACATCCTACATTCAGGTCTTTACCGATTTTAAACAATGCCACCTCAATAACGGCAGCATGTTTCTGAATCTCAGGCAATTTAAGAGCTGTTTAAGATCCATTACCTTTTGGGAGATGGGGAGATGACTGAGTGTCTGAGTATCAAGAAGCATCTCAAGAATTCGGCGAAACTTTCAATGGTTGTTGAACTCCACCAAGCCACAGATTGCTAAGATGTGCACGACAAAGTTCTTCTGATCATTAGATGCCTGAGCTCATCCTCCAATGATACATCACTTACAGAATCAAGCCAATCAAATCACAAAGAATCACTACATCTGGGCAACGAAGTCCTGCACTATTAATGGCTAAAAGCTTTACTACCAAACAGGCTCGATGGTGGGACAGAATTGCACAGTGTAATATATGTACTTCCAACATAAACTGTAGTCCATTAACAATATTAATGTAGCACAGGAATCAGCTCATGTTAAAAAAAAACAGCACCTCAGTCTCTTTCCCCTCAATTCTCATTAGCCTTCAAAATTAAATTAAAAAGTAATAATAATAATATGCAATTTACACCTTCCTTCGGGGCAGGTCCTTTGGCCAGACTGTTAGTCTATCCATCATTCACTGCAGTCAAGATTTCCAGGACAAGGTGTGCGGAGTTTGCTGTGAAAGGTTTGGATAATGTGTGACAACTTCACAGTGTACGGGTGCTGGGGAAAAACCCCTCACCTGGAAAAGAGTGGTGCAAAATCGCTCCAAATTCGGCACAAATACCACTCAGTTACTGCAGAGTTTTACACAAAGGTGCACATTAAAGACACGGCAAAATAATTTGCATTTCAGTACAGACATAAAAATTACACACCACTCACACAGGGCTGGACATGAACCTTTCAGGCCCAATCAAGTGTCAGAACGCAAGAGTTCAGCAATTTTTTAAAGTCACACTGCGCAGTGAAATTCCATTGCACACTAATGTGTCACCTTCATACCTAATCAATAAACGTGCGTCTGATCAGATAGCTCACGTTAATTATCCATGGTCACTTGAATCCATTCAATACTTGTCTTGATACTGGTGATACAATATCATACAAGGGGAATTATGAAACCATATTTGTTTAAACTCAGTTGCTCCATTCCCAGCCCCAAGGAAACCCTAAGAAGAGCTTGGTAGTAATAAGTCTTTGAAACCTGCTGCAAGGCACAGAGAACCAAAAAAAATCCTCAGCCAGCAAGGAAAGGCCTATGTGACCATATGAATGTAAGAAATCGCAGTTAAGTGCTCGCTCTCGCGGTTAACGCCCCTCAGACTTGGTTTATCAAGACATCCAGTTTGTGACACTTCCCGGCTAGATCTGCCGTATAACTTAAAAACTTCTAACAATTAACTGCCTGCAAAAGTTAACTCCCTCGCTCAGTTTTGCTGGGTGCAGCCTCGCCCTCCTGTAAGAAGCTGCTGCAATCTAAAGCTGATGAGGAAGGCTTCTAGGTCCTTCTGAAGAACAGCCTAAACGCTGCCACCACTCTGCAGCATTGGTTTTACATATGTAACGCGACTGTCAATAATACAAAATGATCTGCCGCAACTTCTGCTGTTGTTTCCTGTAGTC
Organism: Hyperopisus bebe; assembly: GCA_026777045.1. Lineage (NCBI taxonomy): Eukaryota > Metazoa > Chordata > Actinopteri > Osteoglossiformes > Mormyridae > Hyperopisus > Hyperopisus bebe. Next base: position 5,031,147 of record JAODJW010000033.1, on the reverse strand, counting down.
AAGCCATTGCAATTTACATTTGGACAACGAGAATGCGCAATGGCAAAGCAAACCGCTGGTCACCTATGACTAAGGAGGAGGCTCCCTCCCATTCGGATCGGCTCTTAATGCACTGAATGTTTATCTATAGAGACACCGAACGGACAGGCATCACCGACACCACCTGGACTCGGCCTCGCAAGAATACACGCACATGCATGCACGCAGATTAATAACAGATGCACAGCACCACGGAAGAGCTTCGTATTGCACTGTGGGGTGGGGCACAGTCCTCTGCTGTAACTCAACGCACGAGAGAACTTCTATATTTAGGGTAATTATTCCTCATTTATTTATAAACATTTATTGAGGGATTTAATGTTTCTGCCTGATATACAACATGAGAGAAGCCAAAAACAAATTCTGTATGAAAGAAGGCAATTAGAATTTTGCCACTTTTAATTTTGGGATGGAAGGGAGATGGGTGGCGAAGAAAAGCCGGGGCAGCGGGGAGGACACCCCCCCCCCATACTGTCAGCCCCAGCCTTGTGTGCCTGGTGAGTCTGTGCCTCAGAGAGCCTACACCTCAGCATGGTCAGGGGATTGCCAAACAGGACTCTGCAAAATTCTGTCACCTATGATTGTGTCTCTGTTGTCCATTTAAAAAGAGAAAACTATTAAGGAAATCTGAGGGGGAAGGATTAATGGGGCAGCAGGAACCAGGCCATTCCATTCCCTATCACTCCGAGCCGTACCGTGCCATTCCATATCAGACCGGGCCGTACGGTACCATTCCATATCAGACCGATCCGTACTGTGCCATTCAATTCCATTCCATATCAGACCAAGCCGTACCGTGCTGTGCCATTCCACATCAGACCGAACCGTACTGTGCCATTCCATTCCATTCCATATTAGACCAAGCCGTACCGTCCTATGCCAAGAGGGAGTTATGTCATGCACAGATGCTGGATGAAGTTCGGATGCTAGTTCACCTGCTTAACTCCTAAGCCTTGTGTGGCCTAACAGTGCACCAATGAGGAATGAAGTATACCTTCAGCCCTACGCAGCGCACAGCCGAGGTACCATCGAGCGTGGTGACGCTTCAAGGAGAAGCTCTTTCAACGCAACAAAACTTAATATCTTGCCCATGGCTACAAGTTTAGCCACCAAACACATGTTGTTTGATTCTGATTTTATAATTCAACACCGTGGTCATAGAGTAAGCAAAAAAAAATTCGGCAGGGGGGTATGAGAAAGAGTGGGGAGAGAGCTGGGGAGTCGGGTCAGAGTAACATTACACTTGCCTCAACACAGCCATTTCTTAACCTCTGTGTTCCCTGTACATGTTCAGCAGTTTCTCTCTGGGGTGCAAACACGGACTGATCAAAATTAACCTCAAATATCTGCACTGACTTGATACTAGATCCAAGACAGCTGTTTTCATAAGAAACTATAATCAGCGGTCAAGCTTGTGTCTGGGATTCCAGTTAATTTTAGCCCCCAACGTTAAAATATTGAGTGGGGGGGGGGGGTGTTTTTCCAGGGTTTTGAGACCAATCAAATGGAAGCAAACTGGGCGCATCAATAAAGATTCCAATAAAATCATGAAATGCTGGGATTGTGCTTCCACTTTAACCACTACTCTGATTAATCAACCGTTGCCACTTTTTAAAAGATCGCCACCAAAGAAATACTCGCCTCACAAATAACAGGCCTCATGTTCCTAGGGCTGCGACTTATATTTCATCCAGGGAATTTCTTTTACCGAACGAGTCTGCTGAAGAAACCACCGACAAACGCAGCCGACACAGAAGCAGCGGCTAAAGGCTACGATCTTGAAAGACGGGGAAAAAACAGAAAGGTCACATCTGAGCATGTGCGATCTTCAGCGGGGCCTACGGCAGCACCGGTGTGAACAGGTGTGACAGCAGTGGCCTCCTTTGTCCCGCTCTGTGAGGCGACCCCCCCTCGCTGCAGCCTAAACACCAGGCAATCCTTCGAAAACACGCGCTGAATACCAACTTGAACACTCCGATTTATTTATTTAAAAATAGACTCCAGACAAAATCTGACATGGCACACTAACACAAACAGCAACCAAAAAAAATTAAGTGACAGAGTATGGCATGCGTGCACATTTTTTTTTTTTTTTTTTTTTTTTGTGCCACCGCAAAGTCCAGAGGGAGACCCGAGGAATTATCAGCACATCGAGATGTTGGGAAGATTACTACTAATATGCTTAGATACTCAAAAAAGAAAAAAAAGAGACGAAGAAAGTGGGGGGGGGGAAGTGGGGCGAAATGAAGAATAAAAAGCTGGCAGCAAACTGTGATTCAAATCACAAGTGATTAACTTTCACGTATTGAAGACGCCATGTATGAATTCCACTGATTTCAATAGGACTCTCGATCATTATGATACATGCTGACCTCAGAGAATTCAGACTGTCGGAGGCTCGGCCTGTGAAAGACACTGTATTCCTCATACAAAAATGTTTTCAATGGAGCCGTCATTATGCATGTATGCATCCGTTTCAAAGCTACTCTGTATACTGTAGGAATCCTATTCAATTCAGTTAATCTACATTTGGGGGGGGGGGTGTTGCGCTTATAATAATGGCCTTGAAATTCCCAAGCAAAATTTTGCAAGCACTTACTTCTTCCACTCGTGCTTCTTTACAAATCATCCCAGGAAATCTGAGGCAGAGATCCAGAATGCACAATGATCAGCAATGTTCCTCACGCCGGCCCCAAGGTTAGGCGGTATAGGAAGTGCATGCCGCGTCATCGATCCGCTTACTTTACAGTCACACTCCCAAAAAGGAGATTCCTCACAATATCACGCCCTTGTACTGGTTTGTATTTATCTCCAGCTACGCACAGGTTCTGGTATCGCTGTCCTCCTCTGCCTCCACAAGCAGAGAACACCTGCGAGAGGGCCTCCGTTCCACAGTCAAACCTTTTGTTTATTAATCCAGCCAATTTCAGTCTTTTGTTCCATCTGTTAAGTAGAGCTGTTCTCAGGGACACATTTTTACAGAAATCAAAAAGCGGAGTATTCCGACAGGAAAACCCCGCACTGGACAGCCAGATACACGTCCCCTTGAAGGCCTTAACTGCTTCCTCAAACGCCTGCTAAGTCACAAACCCATAATGCTGCTCCAAAGACATTTCAAAAATAAACAAAACAAAAAAAAGGGCCTGAGATGTTCACACAGGTTAAAAGCAGGAGTTCAGACCTACTGAGGGATGAGTTTATTGTTCGGGGTGAAATCAAACAGGGCTTTAGGATCTTTGACACTCTCTAAGAAAGAGGATAAATCAAACAGTGTCATCTAGGTCTGATTTACAGTCCTCAGTGTGAAAGCAGAAATATGAAGCAGCAGGTCTTATCTACACCAATCCGGTTTAGCGCCGTGTTCCTGAGTGGCCAAGGAACCAGAAGCTCACTCTGACTTGTAAAACGAAGCAGCAAGCTGCTGCAACTCCGCCAGCAACGAAACAAATCAGACACGTGGAGAATTCTGACTGACTCGAGCAGCAAAACTGACATGCAGGCCTGACACAGGGCGTACAGTGTGGTAAAGATGACCATGAACAAAAGATGGGCAGGAAGGAGACGCGTGCCAGTGACTGGCAGCCCAGCAGGCCTCTGCGGTGCCCTCTGTGAGATTCCGGTCAACACCAACCAAGTTTGACACAAAAGACACTCAAGAAAGTCTGAGGTGATCCAGTTTTACCTCCAGCTTTCAATATCATCCCTTTACCTCACAAATTTAAACTGCAATCGAGCACTAAACGCTTCACTCTGACACACACAATGTTTCACTATAATTACAGTGCAACTTTCGTTAACAAATCTGTGGTCAAGGCTGGCATGTTTGTTTCACGCACGCACCATTACGGTGTTTGCCAAACTATGTCACTTCTCTCTTGTATTTACAACAAACAACCAACTTTATTTGTAATCCTAGCCACTTCACAGGTTTTTCCTGTAATAGGTGCATACATGCAATTTTGATGAAACAGATTGAGACAAGAAATCTCATTTCTCTCTCGCTTAATTAAAGTCAGCCTGTTACAGCAGATCCAACAACACATTAAAACAACCTTAACATTCAGCATATGCGTTGCTTTCCCGCCTCAGTCGAGTTAACTAAACACAGATTCTCCAATGTATCGGAATACAGTCATTTTACTGCAATGTCTAAATGAAGTGTAATTATTAAAACAGTTTGGTGTACTTTAATACCTTAAGTATCCTTAAGACCTTTAAGATCATTGTAAATTTGCATTACACAGTAGCAGGAGGGATGATCTCAGCTATCAATGATATCCAATCATACCACAGCTCGGTGGCACCATACCCTGTTAAAACTAATACACAGTCTACTGATATCACTGTTCTCACCAACCAGCAACAGATCACGAAAAAAAAAAAACTTTCAGTGGGCACGAGTACACCAACTAAGCCTACACTCCGCAGCACTGTTGTGAATTAAACTGCACAACAAACATTGCTGCGTGCAGTATACGACTATTATATAAACCGTGACAGTGGTGGTGTCCTTACACCGGGAAACGTCTGAAAACAACGCTGCAGCAACGGACGTTTCATATTTAACGCACACTTATTTACATGCACGCTTATCTTCCACAAAATAAAATATTTACAAAATGAGGGGTAACGGATGACATGCAAGAGATACACAAGTTTTTAGCACTTCCATAAAGTTCTAAATTTTCATTTTTGAGCCCAAGAGGCGACTGATTTTAATAGGTTTACATAATAGAGCAGCCAGCTTTTAATACTACAGAATCGATCAGAAAAACTAACGTTGGCCATACAGCGCGGTGGATTCAGGCTGTCACCAAAATGTTTAGCATCACCTTTATAACAATGAACCCTTCGAAATGTTTCGGTATAATCTAGTGCTTTCTGTGTTCCATCGATTGATCAAAGTGAAAGAATCTGCCTTTCGTCGATACACAGTGCAAGGCGGATACGATCGCTTACTTGTTTCGTGATGGGGGGGGGGGGGGTGGCGGCAGGAGTATTTAAAACTACTATCAATAAGCCGACAAATAACTGAAATATCGGTGCGGCTGCCCGATTCTATCTCTCACTCTGAGCACAAGAACAGCCAAGAGAAAACCAAATAACTAGCTGTCGAGTTATATTCCAACAACAAAACGCATCGCTTTGGTAAAATATTTTGCGATATACATCCAGAATCATCCACATCCATCTTCACTATCCATTTAAACAGTTTTAAATTAAACACTATCCAATTAAACGGGTCTCTGGTGGTTCTGTTCAATTGTTGACCAAGTTTATGTTGATATTAAAAAATCAACACATATATGTTATATATTAAGGGTGTTCGTGCGTTCATCTTGAATATTTCTGGTGACCCTTCCTATTCGTCTAACTAATTGAAGCCACTGTAAATCATGGAGAAAACCGGAAAAGTGTTTCATTCACAAAAAAAAAACACGATCGCCGACACCAAGACGGTTCACTGAAAAGATATCGTTGTAAAATAGCTTTTGCAAAAGAATACACAATCACACAATTGCAAAACCTCGAAATTAACGTCTCTGATACACTTCCTTCTACGGCCGAACAACCTAACATAATTTAATAACCACTGAAACTACGTTTAACTCCAAACAACGAGGGGGGTAAAAGCCACATTCTGACATTGCATGTTGCCAAAGCTTTAGGAAGGTGCGCTCATAGACAGCAGCGCAAAACTAAAGCCGCCGTCCATAGCATCCCTCCGAAAACTTTACAGTCACAACGTGCCTCACAGGGTCCGCGGCCGCCTATCCGACTCCTCGCAAGCCGACAACAAAGCCAACATCTCGCCAGCTAAACGTTCGCCGCGACACCGAAGCCCACGTCCCCGTTTACAACTCCCCAAACTTGGGGTCTAACCGCGTCATTTCAGCCAAAAAAAGCCGAGCAGTCCGCCGCGAACACGCAACACGAATGAATATTTTGTGTACTCTTTGGGGAAGAAACAGCTACATCAAAAACGACCGAATATCCTCGTGTTCGGGGTGGGGGGGGGGACATTAAAGAAGGATGAAAGAGCGGCAACTAAAAGTTAGCAAAGCGACGGTCCGGGAAACACGCGCAAGTAACGTAACCGCGCGCCGTCCAGCCCTTTAAATAATACCAACTACTTATACTTGAGTAAAGTATCGCTGGGAGCGCGTGATATACAAAGTAGCCGCGCGCGTGAGTGCGTAATTTCACTTACTTTTCTCTCGCTTGGCTATCGGAAGGGACGACAGCTCCTTTTCCTTTGGCGTACATGCTGGATTCTGTTTTAAGACTTTTACCCCACTCAACACCTGTCAAAGAAAGCAGCCAGGAAAACGTCCTATCTCCATAGCTACCCCCTTAGTGTTTTTTTTCCTCCGTTTTTTTTTTTACATCTCCAACATTGGCCACAAATCAGGCACAGTTTCTATTGGGGGACTTGAAACAGACCGCTGGTGATTTTTTTTCCCAGCTGCTGTTCCAGGAATCCGGCCGTTCCCCCTCCGCTGTGAAGTCAGCGAGGGGGGGCTTCTTAAAGGAAACGCGCACATTTAATGTCTCCCGGCCACCGAAACGAAAGACATGACTGCCGAAGAGTGATACGGCGGTAATGAACGCTGGGGATGATATAGATTGCATCAGTCGAATATTGTCCGGTATGTCTTACTTGAGCCAGTCGCTGATGTTAGGTGTTTTATTTGTCACGTGATTGGCTAAAAATCCGAAGAATTTGGGAACATACCAGAGGTTCATTGTTTATAAACACATAAAAATGTATTCGCCCCTGAGACAGCAGGACCATTTCATTTTATTGTAACAAAAGGCATAGAACATAGGATACACACATACACATACTAAAATGTAATCAACAACAGAAATATTATTTTTGTCAAGATGTGTGATATGTGAGTTCCTAAAACTGGTAGGCATTAAGCGACATTTTGCTTTGTATATTGTCTAGGAGGATGTTTCATGGAAGAAGTGTCCCACGTGGTTTGGCAAACAAGGATCTAAAGTATATTAATGAAAGAACTCCCCAATTACATGACAATTATTCCCTGTATATTCAACAAAAAATTGACTCCAATATTACCTGGCAACAGTCCAGGGTTCTTTTACCACAAGAAGTGACATTCTGGGCTTTCTTTTACCATGTTACGAGTAGCATCCCCAAAAATCAAATCGCGGCTAAGGCCCCCATGCTACATTTTGCCCAGCCAGTGGAAAAATTCTTCAACTTCTTCTGCGCTGACAGTTCTGATGATCATCAGCACGATATCAGGATTGGGGTGGATCCAAACACAAAGCCTCTTTTTACAGTATACTGAGAACATTTACAGCAGCTGTACACAAAGTGATTCTTCATTAAGAATTTGAAGTTGAATGAAAAATTGCACAACATTCCTCAGCGATGGATTGGCTTCTCATTGAAAGTGCCCGCCCCCACCCCCGCCTTATCGCTTTATGCCCTATGCTGCGTAGGATATGCTCCCCAGCCACCTCTACTCTGCTTAGGATAAGGGGTGGAAGATGGATAGATGGGTAGATGGACTACATACATCAAAACAAACAAACCGGTAGTAACATGTTTTTTTCTTTATAAGTGATGTTATTCAATCCTCCAGTAGCATGGGTGCGAGACTGGGGCAAACCCCAGACAGCATGCCAGTCCACCACTAGACACTAAACCACAGGCAACAGTGCCACTCACGGAGCCACCGTACCCACGTATTAAAGATATACTTCAATAACAGAAGAATATTTCCAATGTATCTGCAAAGTTCTACAGACAAAAAAAAATAGACAAAAACCAAAATGAGGATGCGTGTATAACCACAGTCGATTTGTCAAAGCTGATCGAGTCCAAGCGAATATCTAAACATTTTTATATAGATCATATACGATGCAGAATCACTAAATCATTAAATATCCTTATTGCCGTGACTTTTGTTGTGTTGTCCTTGCGCAGAAAGAACATTCTTAGACAGTCATTTCTAATAGTTCTTTATGCCTAAAATGCACACCATTCAGGTTCTAGATTATAGGGAACCAGACCTTAAATCTTTCCCTACTGAAGATTACTGGATCCAACCAGCACAGCAGCTTGGTGGACTGTTTGGCTCCACCTCTTGCTGCTGATTAAGGGGAGGTCCTGCAGACTGTTGTGACAGGCAAACTCGCTTCCGTTTTGGCAGCATGGGGAGAAGATTCACACCACCTGCGAACACCCACAAAACGTCACCTTCCACCCAGCGTTCGGATGAGTCAGCCCTGACTCACCCGTGGTCCATTGTTATCTCCCGCCATCGCTTCTGCTCCATTCATTTCCACGTCGCGCCACAGAACAGCGACAGAAGTCTGGAAACGAGGCCCTATTAAATGGCAGCCCGAAGTCACAGTCAGTGCGAGAGCTGCAGTACGTCTGAACGGCAGCTTCTGAGCGAGCCATTTAGGGGGGGTTCTGGAAAGCACAGTCCTGCTTAATCCAAGTGCATATCAGCAGTCCTTGTGTCCCACAGACAGGCAAGTCAATGCAAACCTGTGATGACCACTGATATACGTCGCTGAGGCTGGTGTCGCTCTGTGGAATGGCTCCCTTCATTTCTAATCGAAGCAGGAAGCAAATGAAACATGTGGTCTACAATTCCTAAAGGTCAATGTGTCACGGGGGGGTGGGGGGGACCAACAGATTATAAACAGCAGAGAGGCTTGAGAGATGAGCGTTAAATCAAAATTAAACCGGTTAACTTCCCCGTGTGAGTGTTGAGGAAACAAGCAGGATGATAATTCTACTTTGTCTGGCTCAACATGAATCTTTTAAGCAACATATGAGCAACATATGTTCCCAAGACGAGCTCTTCCTACCAAAGGGATGGAGCTCATGCAGTCAGTCTTGCACCGCAGAGTGTCGGAAGGAAAGGTTCGCTAAGCAGCCGCAGAGAGCTTAGCGCAGCTCTGCGGTCTGGGCGTCAGCGCGGAGGCCGTGCTTTGCCAATCGCGCGTCTGTCCCTTTAAGAGGCACCACGAGCAGGGCAGCAGCTCGGTGGGTGCAGCAGTGGTGATGTTTTCATGCTGTTCTTCTGTGGAAAGCGCGCAGCTCCACCGCAGCTGACTGTGTGTTCGCGAGTGTTCGCATTTCTTCCAGAAAAGCGGAAAGAAAATCATGTTGATGACTATATTCCACAGGCATCTCCCGTACAGGGAGGGGAAGAAGAGAGAGTGAGCGAGAGGGAGTGAGAGTTGGTGAGCCGATGAGAGACACTCGAAGAATGGCAGAGAATACGTGATTTGAGGAAAGACTGCAGTGTAACTGCGGAAAGCCAACACTCTGTAAAATGACAATTTTAGGCTGCGAGATGAATTCTCAGTTGGTGGCATTGTGGGCCGTGTTGCTTGAGAAACATAAACTTAAATGACGCCAAGGGCAAACGCAGTGCCTGCCACGTACACAGCCCATTACGTCTAATATTCCCCAAAAACCCGGTATAAATTTATAATCCATAACTAAATACTCTCGTCTCCTCCTGCCGTTTGTTTTTGTTATGCCTTTCCACAGACTGTCAAATTACTGTCATCCCCGTGCAAAGGCAGCCTTCAAACACCATGCATGCATGAAAGCTGTTTCTAGTACTGTTGGCTTCTACGATAACACGTCATGTAGGCCTATTATACTGTTAAAGCATAAAGAAGCACGCCGGCGCAAGGAGCAGAGCCTAAGCAAGGAGAGAAAAGGCTGAGAAGAGGCTTCATGTAGAGTAGGAGTAACAAGAGGGCATGTAGACTTGTATGACTGATGAATAAGCAAACTGTATGCCTTCCAAAAGCCCTGCGTGGCTTAGAAGATTCCCAGCCCCTTAATATCCGTCTTCTTTACACGTGCCTTTATTCCCACCATGTCCCTCATATGAGACCAAGCCCACAATGAGGACTCCCTGTAAGCCTCTGTGTTCGACCTCTGCCAGCCCAGAGGGATGCCAGTGTAGGGGAGGAGTTATCGTGCAGTGGTCTAAGGGACACTGCTGTTCATCCATTCATTTCTTGAAGAGAGTCACATGATCTCATTGTGAGGTCAGCGCTCACCAACACTGTTCTGCAAAGTCCCGAACTGCCCTCACAAAGACAGGCGACCTTGGTTCCTTACATTTCCCGAAAAATACATTTAATTACACAGATAAATAGCTGATACAAGAATCCAGTGTCAATCCTGTGAGTGACGCAGACACATTAAACTGGTCTGAAAATGGCACTGCAGGGTTAACATTCTGCATCATTCAACCAGACGACTTACTGTTGTAAAATTTTATTGATGCTGGCACAAAGTTGTAGATGGTTATCTGGCAATGACTCCGAAATCGAATTCATTAACTAGCGACTTACTGAGCCATCTGGCTCAGTTTTAACAATGACTTTTTCCATTCACTGGTTTGTGATAACTAACGGTATTGATTACCCTAGCTGAAATTCTGTGTTGCACTTGCCTTTCTGACAGTGGAATGATTTTGAAAATTACACAGCGTTCTGGCTGACAGGGGAATGTGCATGTGTACCATTCTGTAGCATAAAAATTAATTTTTTGGTAAATAGTTACAGTTAGCATCGTACCCAGCGCACACGTTGGCGTATCTGATTAAAAAATTTTTTAAGAGTAAATATTACAAAGTTATGATATAAGGAAAATTCTTGTGATTTTGGACTCGGCAAGATCGAATGAGTAGGCAATTTGAGTCTTGCATTTGCCAATTTATTGTATTTAAAATGAGAATGAAATTATTGGAAAATAAGGGGAATAGATGCATATGGAATCGATGAGCCCATTGTTTGGGAAACACGTGGAATGTGGTCTGGATCTGTGAACGTTGTCTCTCGACTGTGTCACATGTTCATGGGGATAGAGTGGAATTCTCTACTCATTGGGATTAGCGTGACTGTTTCACACCAATACAGGTGTGCAGGAGAATACGTGCGCGTGCGTGTGTGTGTGCAGTGTGTGAAGAGGGGAATTAGAGATGGGGAAATGGGGCTGTGTGCAGGGTGGGGGCAGGGAGGGAGGGGCTGAACCCTTGTGGAAAATAGGTTTATGTGACCTACATATCCACATAGCTGCTCATTAGCATACATACATAATTGAGTGCCAGATAAGGCATAGCGACTCAGGCCTGAGAGAGCACAGAAAAGACGCTCATTCTCATTTTGGCCTTTGTCTGTCTTTAAGGTTCTCACCTCCCGACCAGATGGTCCACACACAAACACCACTCTACTGGTGACGAGTTTGACGGACAAATGGAGAGCAGCTGTCTGACTGCAGTATCTACCCTTTTTAGAGTCACGCCACGATAAATTAGCATGATCGCCGCCTGGTAGCGGGGCCCTACTTTGTCGTTAATGGCTGTGCACGTGCTCCTTTTGCATAAATTATCAATATTTTTATTTATTGCTTACCTACAAAGAAAAAAGTCTTTGTTTCAGCCTTAGTGGCCCAAGGATTTTCTGTGCAAAATATATGACCAAAAAAAAAAAAACGGTGTCCTGAATATATAAATTGCCGAAAACAAGAAATTACTCCAAATTCCTGTTGGTATGTACATGATTCAAAACATACATGAGGTCAGTTTAGGGCCCTTATGCATAACAGCATTGTCACTTTATTCATATCTGTACTTGACTGCATTTCAATATAATGGTTTATTAATTATAGCAGTGAAAGATTATTTACACAAACATTCCCTGTGGGAGCATTTGTTTGAGTGCAGTTCGCTGAAATTAGGCTGTAAGTTACAGGAAGTTGACAAAAAACATGATTCTCTTTGCCGTTGGGTGACTGGGTGGACCCTAGACGGCTGGTACGGAAGGTGGGACGGATCCAGCATGGTTCGGGACGCCGCTGGAAGGTTCTGACACAAAGGCCGCCTCCCCTTCATGCTCGTTTCACAGCTCATGCTTCCCATGAAATCGACGGCGTATCAGTCATGCAGAATTCTTTCAGGTCCCGCTGATTTTTTTGCCCATGGGTACCGGTCCAGACTGTCGCTGAAGTGAAAGTCACGGAAGACCAGTAAGCTGAGTGGCTATTGTTCACATCACTCAGGCACTGGACAAATGAAAGGATTTTCTAATACGTTCTTCATCCGTCTGATTTCCAGCTATTTGCCTGGGGCCTGTCCCGGGAACCACGGGGCAAAAGGCAGAGGTACGTCCTGGACGGGATGCTGGCGCATCACAGGACACAAGCGCACGCTCACGATCGATGGCCAATTCGGAGACACCTATTAGTCTAACTTTTGACTGCTGGAGGATGACAGGGGAGGAGAACAGAGCAGGGGCAGTGAAACCCACTGAGCCACCTATAGCCATCTGTAAGATTTTAAATATGAATCATTAGTCTGAGCACTCTGTGATATTTTTGTGCCTCAGGCCACTATTTTGCATAGTTAGGTAAAGTCAATCTGCGCCAACTAGGACCTCCACAGTGACACGATCTGTGCCTTTGGTTCTTTATTCATTAAGAATGAAGGCATAGGAACTGAGAGCCATTACATATAATTTTATCAAACATCATAATCCATCTGTTTACATGTGTGTTGTGTGATGGACTGATGCACCTATGCCTGGTGCAATGTATTATGGGATAGACTCCAGACCCACTGCAACCCTGACCGGGATAAGTAGTTGGAAGACGGATGGACGGTTATCATCCATCCATTTTTACTGACAGATGGATGCATGGTAGGTTACACCTCGGAAGAGACGGGTAGTTCAGTTTAGGACACACAAATATTGATACATTAAGGTCAATCTGGTGTCAGCATTTTGCTTGAACGGTTTGCTACTGGACCGTGTAACGAAAATATTCAAGTTGTCAGTCATCGAGCTTTCTGTTCAGAGAAGTAATGCGCTTTTAAATGCCGCTGAAGTCTTAGGTTCTGTTGAGACACATTTATAGTTTGCATTCTTGGACCTGAGTGACATGGTCCTGCACTATGAAGCACTGTATCCTCACATGGTCCTGCACTGTGAAGCACTGTTGCCTCATATGGTCCCGCACTGTGAAGCACTGTTGCCTCACATGGTCCCGCACTGTGAAGCACTGTATCCTCACATGGACCCGCACTGTGAAGCACTGTATCCTCACATGGTCCTGCACTGTGAAGCACTGTTCCCTCACACTTCCCCAGTTTGGAGGTTAGAACCCCACCCCATCTCACGGTATATATGGGGTTTCCACTGGGTGCTCTGGCTTCAAACCCAGTTAGGCTCAATGGTCTCTCTAATCTGCCTTAGTGTATGACTGTGTCTGTGCCCATGAGGGACTGGCCTGCCTTTCAGGGCCTCCCCCGGCCCCCTACTCCCCGAGATGATCCTCCAGTTGACCATGACTAGAATACACAGCTAGACGATGGATGAACTCCTGGATCTGACAAGGTGCCAACAACTCCATCGTCCTGTGCAGAATGGGGATTGGAAAACATCTTAATCACCAACCTTTCTCGTAGCCTGAAGGATTCTGCTGAGAAACATTTCGACCACATACAGTGGCATGGTGTGACAGTATTCAAGATGTCACCCGTATGGCCAGCATTACCGGCCCATTCACACTGACAACACTTACTGCATGATGCTCTCTGCAGCTAGCAAGCATACGAGAACCTTTTTTACATAAATTTGCTCAGCTCGTGTCGCGTTCACACGCAGCACACTGCCAAGTGAGCTCACTGCAGTCCCACCTTTTACTGCACCAACAGTTTCTTTAACCAGTCGAAAAAATTGCGATCGCATGATTCCCCAGAAACGATGGCATGACTTACAAAGGCTGCATGTGCTTCATCTGCTCAGCCCCATTTTAAAGTTTTCTAACATGAACAACAAAAAGCTGCAAAAGTATAAAAGCTTCAACACACCCAGCATACAAAAATATGCACCTACAGTATAAAGAAAAAGCCTTTTTTCCCCCTTCCTTTACAGATAAGTTCTCCTTATTGGCTTCAGTGTCGACTGCACTTGATCCACCGACTGTGCCAACAATGCTTGCCTTCAACGATAATATTCAAAATATCATAAAATATTTAAACCGTAATAAAACTGTAAGGAATCCAGAACACATAACAGAATCTAAGAGTTTGATGGTCTGTCATTCCATTTTGGAAGCAGCAGAAATCCAGTTGTTGTTGACCAGGAACCAGAACCAGGGAGCTGAACTTTCATAACAACATTCAGCAATAATATGTAACACAGCACATCTGCCTATGAGATTAATTCTGACTGCCCACACTGAGCTCACGGTTAGTCTGTTTGAGCTCCTCTCTTCTCCCACCCCTCACAGTCAGGGTAAATGCATTGATATGCGTGTTCTGAATATTTCACACCCTAGTTACATGGCAGTGATACACAGCACGATTCACCCGCGCCATTCTTCAAATCCTTATATAAGACCATGTCTTCTTTCTCTTGTGCGCCATAAACACACCCAAGCCCCGAGACCCAGCTGTGGACCCCCCAGCTATAACCCTTTCATGACCTGACACCCAGTTTGCCTTTTTTTAAAAAATCTGCGCCCTCCCCCATCCCATGTTCACGCTGAAATAGCCTTCTTTGTTCCTCTCTACCAGTTAGTGAATTCCACTCTCCACTCCCACCCCCAATAAAGTTCCTATTCCTTCCTCCCAACCTTTTGTCATGCGCTTCAGGTCACTGTTATGCCAAGAACACAAGTAGAACTCAAAAAAAGTGTCATTAATAGCAGACAACTAATCAGGGTTCAGCCCTAAACAATGACAAAGGGTAACTATTGGTTTTTGGAAAGCTGGTTAACAGACATGACTCATTTTCAAAATCAATTGCATTCCTGTATTCTTTTTAGCAGTAGTCTTTGCTTATGTCAAATCTCAGGCTAGAGGAGCATAATCGGTAGGCTAACGGGTCCACACAGAGGTGAACGGACAAAGACAATCAGAAGGCACGCACCACTGGCATCCTGTTTTTGGTAAACAGCACTCACAGAAATGTTCCCATGCTCTGAACGGGAAGTGAAAAAGTGTCATTGTTGACACACCACAACAAAACGCATCCCCTGCATTTAACCCATATGTGACATAGCAGCACGCAGCTATGATTCAGCATCCAGGGAGCAGTACCTTGCTGGTCGGGGATTAAAACCAACAACCTTCCAGTCACAAGTGCACTTCCCTAACCAGTAGGCATGGCCATTATTCCATGCATGCGATGACACATTTCTGCCTTTTATAAGTCACTTTCATTACACTAAAGAAGAACATTTTTTGAAACAGGTTGTGTAAATCACTCTCCCACAAGCTTCAGTAGCTCAGTGGTTTAACATGACTATGAATCCTAGCAACCACATCCTTTAGTAATGATTAATTACTGCATCTTGAAAAGCGTAATTGCATGAATATACATGCATAAGCACCTCGCAAATGCCTGCGAATATTTGTTTAATGTGCATTTATGAAGTGCCTTTGTTTGCCCTTAACTAAATAATGAGTTAAATGTACACATAATTACTAAGCCCTCCTGGACCCTCTTGCTACTCTCCATGGTCGGACTTCTATGTGGCCAAAGCTTTAATGATTTAATTGCTCCTCAGTAACTGTCTCGCTGGCTTAGGGCAGCTAGACTGATGAGAAATTAACTACAACAAAGAGGGAAACGCAGCTACAAGTTAATGCTGCTCGGCGCGGATCTGTCTGCTGAGGAGTATAAACAGAGCTGAGGTTTAACAATGGGGAGAGACAGGCAACAGGAAGGATGAGACTGGGGGGTATGGGGCGTCCCGTGAGGGGGGGTCGCTGGATACACCGGACCGCCGGAGAGAGGCTGTGTCGGAATGGCGGCCTTGTGGGACCAGCCACTCTCTGTTTTCATCACAGCTGCACCTCAGGCTTCCTTTCAATGACACGCTGATGCTACAGCACAGCCAAACTATCGCCCCAGTGGATGAGAATCTCATCCTGCCTGATAAGCCAAGACAAGAGGAAAGCTCCGCTTTTCGCAGCCTGCTCCTTTATTAATTAACCTGTGACTGTACGGTGTTTTGATGTAGCTTTAAAACCTTAGGGTACATGCAGAAGACATGATGGAGCACTGAGATACCCTAGTGATGATCATCTAATGGTCTGTCATTAATGAAGTAAAAAAAACCTTCACATTGCTGCTTGGCCCACAAGCACTGAAATCAAAGCAGTGTACAAAGGTGTCTGAGTAAATAAATCCAATTAAAACGATTCTTTGAGCAGCTCCCAAACTGAATTGCAATAGTGCCGTTTAGATTGCCAATAAAATGGGGCGAACAGGCAGGAACGCCGTCGGCTTGCATAACGAGCCATTCAAAGTGAAACATTCCAGCCTTTTTCTGCGGTTGCGTTTGGTCCTATGCCTGCCTTTGTCTGGAAATGAAATTCATTTCATCCTATATGGTCAAAATATTTTCTAAAGTAATTCATGCAACATGTTGGTTAATTCACAGTTGCCAGTGCAGTCTACTGGCGATCTTGTGATGGAAATTCCGTGACCACCAGCAGGCATCCAGTGCCAGTGAACTCCAGTCAGAGGTCAGAGTGTCCAACTCTAAGGTCAGAGGTCAGAATGTCCGACGTTCGGAAGCTCAGCTTTCAAACACGATCAAGCAGAAACACTCACATACGCCACAGGAACAGCAAGTCCTACGATTCTAGGTCAAGCAGCAAGATTGCTAATAGGGTTCCTCCTTCTACTGGAATCCAGTGCCCTAAGTGTGGTTTTAGCCAAGTGCCAGATTAAGTCTCCTGTCTGCATTTCCAGTACAAAGGGATAGTAGATGCTGTTAGGGATGTAGCACAAGGTCGTTAGACACACAAACAATTCCCAAATTACTTACCAAGAAAACATATCAGTTTTAAAGGTTAAAACTGGTCTGGGAATCTATGTGTCCTTGGTTTAGTTACCATCAGTAATAACAGTGGTGATTAACCTTTATAATGACAATGAAGTAGACGAGCTCAACGAGAAACTAGTAAACACCTGCTCCTTAGCCGACTGTTCTTAAAGCGTTTTCTCCCAGACCAGCTTGACCCAGGCACAATAACATTAATCACTCAAGGACGCAGAAGAGTAAATATTACTTTTTAAAACTTGTTTTACAGACTTATGACATTATTTGCCTGGAATTAATATTTAATGCGGTGAGCAATAATTGTTCCCTCCAGGTTCTGTCTCGAATAAAAAGCAGTAGGTGTCACAGAATGTCAAACCGGTAAATGCAACATTTACCTTTTTGTCAGAAGATCCTTAGTTTAATAGATGAGATAATTATCAAGGCGCCAGTCTATGCAAAATTTTGACCCAGGAAGAAAGGTGGACCAGCATAGAGACACAGCTAGAGGGCAAAGAGGTGCAGAGTCTCAGTGAAAGACGTAACCTCTCCCATTTTCTCCAACAGCACTGGCTCCTGGGGGGAGGGGGGGGGGGCCCTGAATGACGCCATCTGGTTATAATACCTCTGCTTTAACCGGGCGGCTGTTTATCGGAAAGTTCGGATGCTGAAGGATCTCCTTCCTGGCTTTGTAGCAGGCAGCCATGGCGGAGAGGACTGAAACACCTACGGACCTATCAGACGCACACAGCTCGCCAGCTGCTAGCTGTGGGGGGGTGGGGGGGGTGTCCTTCTCTGTGCATAAAGAAAGCAGTCAGCTCGATTGTAAGGAGCGCATGAGCCCTGCCAACACAGCAGAGCAGGAGCTGCTAGGCCTGCCACGGGTGGGCACCCCGTCCTGGGTTGGTCCCCGCCTTGTGCCCTGCCATGGGTGGGCACCCCGTCCTGGGTTGGTCCCCGCCTTGTGCCCTGCCATGGGTGGGCACCCCGTCCTGGTTTGTTCCCCGCCTTGTGCCCTGCCAAGGGTGGGCACCCCGTCCTGGGTTGTTTCCCGCCTTGTGCCCTGCCAAGGGTGGGCACCCCGTCCTGGGTTGTTTCCCGCCTTGTGCCCTGCCAAGGGTGGACACCTCGTCCTGGTTTGTTCCCCGCCTTGTGCCCTGCCAAGGGTGGGCACCCCGTCCTGGGTTGTTCTCCGCCTTGCTCCCATTATTTCTCGGGTAAGTTCTGGACCCCAGCAACCCTGCATGGGACAGACAGTGTAGAAGATGCATGAATGAATTTATCTTTTACATAAACTTAGTACATTAAAGGAATTCTTTTCAGATTAGAGTTAAATGAAAACATCTGGCGATTGCTTCACATTCATTTTGTGTTTAGCATCTATGTTATCCGCTCACTTTCATGGACTTTGTCTGTTTAGGACAGTGGGACAGAATTGTACGTTTTAAATAATAATTCAAAAAAATACTGTCCATCCATCCATCCACCCATCCATCTCAGCCAGTTTTCCAGCACAAGGTGCCAGTAAGCCTGGAGTCTATCCCAGTCTGCAAAACAAACAAGGCAGGGGTTAGCCTGCATGAGACCCCATTCTATCTCAGGGCATAGTTATAATATCAATTCAACAATAATAATTTTGTTTCCCCGTAACCATATAGGGATTCTGCTACATATCTTTATTTTGCTGCAGTTGACCCAAGCACACAGACTGATCCAAAAAATCACCCATAATGCAAGTGGAAAGTTGTGTGTCTCACTGACAGGTGTCATGGGGAAATGTACGGCGGTGTGATGCTCGCATGGAGAGCAGAGGCCCGGTGTTCCGCACACGTCAGGGCTGATGATTAACAGGCGCCGACACCTTTCCAGCAGTGGCCTCCGCCGCTTTTGTCTCCGGCGTGGCGGTGTGGTAACGCACGCTCGCTGACGGTCTCCGCGCACAGCCTGCATCTCCGTGCCTCCATCCATCAGCTGTCAGCATGGCCCGTTGTTTCAGTTTGATTAAACAGCCGCGAGATGCGGAGCTTTTCGCTGCCAGTATTTTTGTCAGGAATCCCAGTCTGCCTTATCTATCTTTATTTTAAATATTTGTTTTTTCTTCCCTAGGCTAAATTCAATACCAGTTTTAACCAAAATATGTAACATTATGTATAATAAAACATAGCTGTATGTTTGTGTCGTTAACAGCAATATCTCAAGCAGAATAAAATATCAGTTGGAAATTGAGCATTTCATTTAACACTGTAAATGTAGTTTTATGTGTTCACACAGTTGTATTCACACATATGCACATGGACAAGGGCCAATTTAGCATGTTACACAGCAATGTGGATATTATGCAGGATATATTGCTTTTGTGACCCCTGACTGTGTGTCAGGAACAGGCATGATCTGTTTGTGCTTGTAAGGGTTTTCCTCCCAAAATCAAAAAAAACATGCAGTTAGGTGGAGCTGTGTCTGCAAGTTGCCGTGGTGATGCAGTGTAATCCAGTGTGGGTGTCCCCTGCCTCACGTCCTGTGCTACCTGTTATAGACTCTAGGATCACCCTGATCCTGTACTGGAAAAGTGGCTTGGAAGGTGGGCAGATTAACTTGGACTCAACGAGACAATGACCAGCCATGTGCCAGTGACTCAACGCACACTTTTCACTGCATAGAACATTCAGACGCTCAGCAGAAGTGGTTGAAGGTCAGCAAAAGAAGCACTGAGCAACTGTAACAGACCAGCAAACCAGTGTGGACAAATATTAGAAAGCACAATAAGCATTAGCAACACTAAGTATAAAACCTCTATAGAGAAAAAAAGCACGGATTACATTAGCAACACTGCAAACACTCAAATACAGAGAAAGGGCAACTGCATCACAAAAGCTAATGTTAGACGAAGGCCGATTTGTTTTATGCTAAAACTGTGATATTAATTGAATGGCAAACGAGAAAAATGGCTGCCAATAACGTGTATAGAGATATTTAGTAGTAAGTTGTTAGGGCTGAGATGAGGGAGCAAGAACTGCTGGCTACTCGTTAGCAGCCTCGTAATTAATGTAGCTCAGGGGGCAAAATTTCAGGGGAGGAGCTAGGGTAATTAGGGATTAAACAGAGGTTGATATGTTGTTCCCTTTTGATGGGATTATTTATACAGCGCTGCTTTAATTACCCCAGCCCAGATGTCATTGAAAACATAACCTCTAACTAGATCTGAGAGCCTGAGGGCTGTTGCACTCTTATATCAGACCAAGTCCCTGCTAATTACCCTCAATTCCACTTTAAATTTGGTGGGATTCACAGTTTCAAAGTGCTTATTTTTAGATTCACTTGATTTTTTTTTATTTAAGTGGCTAATTTGCATGTTAATTTGTTTATCTATGAATTGCGCTGTAAATTCCTTCGGAGATGCTGAATGAGACAGGTCACAACTCCCACGGATTTGGTCACCGAAAGGCCAGGGCTGTTTGTTTTGATGCCGGGGACGGGGACGGTGTCCCCACTGATCCGCCGCCCGGCAGCCTCCACGGCGATGCCGCCGTCACTCAGCAGTCTGACCCGAATCGCCGGGCAGGGCGATGCAATGTGCCTCTGTAAGCAACCATGGAGGGATGGGTGGCAGCCAAACATGACCGTTCTCCCGTAGCTTGGGCAGCGTGTGTCCGCCATGGAGACCGGTGATGAGAGGCACCGTCAGACCTTGAGGCCAAATGCTCTCCGACAGAGAGGCTGGGCAGTGCATCCGGTGATGGTGGACTCCACCTGGCAACCCAGCCTGTCCCCAAAGGCCCCTGTCTGTCAATATTTGCATGTA
>JAODJW010000033.1:4986580-5010157 GCA_026777045.1 Hyperopisus bebe | reverse complement strand
AGGCCCTGGTGTACACAAACAACAAAACCCACACAAGGCATCTATGTGTATCAACGTGTGTCAGTTTCTGATCAGTATTGTAGTCTTACTGCTGGATACAGGCAGGCGACAGGTCACAAAAGAGATCCGCTCCCTAGGTTTGTTTTTAAGTCGAATTTGTAGGCAAGTCGAAAAAAAAAATTCACCTAATAATAATAATAATAACAACAATAAAAACAACAGGGATCCTGCAGCTACTGTAATAATGCAGTAATAATATTGTCAATATGGTAATAATACAGTAATAACATCGCTAATACTGTAATAATACAGTAATAATAAAGTAACTAGTGTAAGGTACGGTATTTCGAGATGCCAGTCCACTGAAGCTGTGCAGTGTTTTCACAAGCATCACAAAGCAGTACAGACGTTCATTATTATCACTGTGTGTATACATAAAGCTATACTTACAGAGTTAAGCCACTGTATTTAACCCCAATTTTTAGTGCAATAAGCTTTATGTCAGTCCTTTCATAAGCAGAGGTGGATAGTTCAGGTCCAGAAAGTAAAAAACCAGGCCAAGATTTTGTTTCAACCAACCAGTTGAGCAAGAACAATCACACTCACACAGTACTCAACTGGTTGGTTGAAATCAAATCTTGGTCTGGATTTTTACTTTCGGGCACTGAACAATCTACATGTGTTCTTAAGTACAAGATGTCTATAAGCTGGATGTTATTAACTCGGGGACTGCCCGTATTTCCTTTTGAAATAAACACATGCACAAATCCTTCATGGTGTCTAATCAAATTCTAATACATGCTGGTGTCATCGCAGGCATCCATTCAGAGCTATTTCAATGAAGACAATGGAGCTGCTTCAGTCCCTCTGAGCTCTGAGGTTAGGGTAAGGAAGCAGTCATATAAATCTGGGGATAAATCATGGACTTTCACAGATCATGAGGTGAGTGCCCTCTACCTGTTTAACATCCCAAGAACTCCTTTAAAAAAAACGAAAAGGCTCAAGAAAATCTGAAACACTGGGGTAAAATGTCCTCATACACTAAACTGCACATTTGTTTGTTTGTTTGTTTTTGTTTTGTGCGTCTGTCATTTAATGTGTAACGTTGTCTTTAAAGTCTTGGACAAACACTATTTAGTTTCATCGTTGCGCATACATATTTGTTTGATTTGACTTGCCCCTAATCTTCACTTTTCCCATTTCCTGCAGATAAGACTCTCAGAAAGAACAAACTTGGACGGAAATGCAGGAACAAACGAAAAGGACAAGAAAAACTCACAAGCTACAAGTAGAGGAGAGTGGGCTGCCGATGGGAGAAAGGGGAGGAGAGGATTAGCAGGGAAGCCCCAAGAAAGAGAAGGGGCAAAACGTGGTCTGCTAGTCTTGAAACTTACTGACCTAATCTGGTCTGTTTACGACCTGACACCCTACAGGTTTCCAGGCCCTCAAAAGCTGGAATTAGAAGGAGTGACAGTCTAGAAGGAGAGTAGACAGCCACTGCCAGCGCACCGACTGAAGCGAAATCTGTACCTCATTTTCATATGGCCAAGAGTGGCTCCATATACTGTAGATTCCCACATGCGTCATGGCGAAGGCATGCAGCAAAAACTCTTAATTAGTTCCTGGTCAACAATATCTGTAGAAAAAATTCAGGTGTTTAATATTTTTGCAGTTAAACACATGTCTTTTCTTTTCAATTATTTCCCAAAGCGTTTTCATTAAACTGGAAAAAAACAAAGGCACAGGGAGGCATTAGATACAGGACATGTTTGACAGACTAATTAAAAGCGTAAAACGCAGATTATTTTGTCATCAAATGCAGTTTTTTTTCTTGATGTTGCTATTTCACTCTGCCCTGTTATTCTGCAGAGCTCACTTATATGAGCAATTTCTTCTAAATGAACAATACTTTTGTTTTAGCAAGACAGTCCAAAAGGATAACTATACTGTCACATTTTTATTCTCTCTCTCTCTCTCGCTCTCTCTCTCTCACACACATACACACACACACACTAGTATAAACTAGTTTTGTAAAAATAATTTTCTACAAAACATAACATAAATCACACAGTCAAGCACTACATGCAGTTTTTAATGACTCTGAATGGACAGGCAGATGTAATATATTACAGTTGCAAAGCAACACAGTCTTGCAAACAAAATGAGCACCAAAGATGATGGAAACCTTCTCCAGAGTTTAACTCAAATTTGCTGAATATGAAGCTCTCTGCTTGCTATTCCCAGCTATCAGGTGACATTGAGACACGTTTATGATTTCCTTCAATTACAGCTGAGGTTGGTTTATTCTGTTCAATTTTGAATTTTGTTATCCTAATCACAATATTGAACATCTTTAGAGTTTCACTTGATGTTCAAAAGCCTTCAAGCCTGTCCTGATAAACCCAGCAACAAATGCTGTGTAAATAGTCAGCATATATTACATATGATTTCTTTTTCGTCACAATTTAAATGCACTTACTGTCTAGAAAATCTCTGTAACATTTCATTTACTTTTGTCTGGAGGGAACATGTGGTCATATCTTGTATATCTACAAACAGGTGACCACCACTCAACCAATCAGCTCTCCTGCAGGATGCCACATGACCGGAGGATTACAGGAAGTGCACTTGCCCGGTGGTGGACAGGTGAGGGCGCATTGTGGAGAGATAAATCTCACACCACCTTTGTACTGGAGACAAAACAGAGTGCCAGAAGCTCTCTTTGCTTCTCTTTGCCACGTAAAGTCACTAAGACACAATGTAGGGGAAAACAGTAATGGAGAGGTGAGTGGAACTCAAAAAATTATAGCAACAGTGAATTTGTATGACTGGCAAAGCTCATACACAACAGTACTCAGTCCTGGTTGCAAGAATAAAATTATCCTCTTGAAGTATTTGAAGCAATTCCGTTTAACACATCTTACCCACAAACTTTTACTTTTTACTAGATAGAGACGGGTGATATTAAATTGCATTTAGCTCCTGTTGTTGTCGTTCTTACTGTATGTCTCTACTCCGCAGGATAGCAGATGTATGTGAAACACACAGTGACTGTGTCACCCTGCACTTTAGCACGTACAAAGGAATACAGAATGTGGCGGGCAGAGGCCCCAAGCACCGTGTGTCAGCCACACTGGGGAAGCTGCTGCTTCCCAGATACTGTGAAAATTCCAGCAAGTGGCACCTAGTGCAGAAGTCACCTGTGAGTGACACCTCAAAAGGCCTTGAGGTCTTCAGCTGATTGCATCTGCCGTACTTTGACACTCCAATATGATGTATTCAGTGACGTATTAACACTTAATTATTGGCACTATTTATTTATATTGATTTATTTAGCGTTTACCTAAACAAGTACACAGACACTTACGTCTCACTACAAAGCAGGTTTCACGCTACCGTGCTGAGGAGAAATGAGGCCTGTATTCTTATTTTTTTTACTAGAATCCTGCAAGCTAACTGAGTTAAAAGGTGGAGAAATTGTAGAAAAGTGATAGCAACCAGTCTACCCTAGATAAAATGATGAGTTAGTGCAAACTAATCATATTATCCACCATCATCAGCAATGTGTCATAAGCACCAGCTACATTTGGTGACACTTTACTTAACGCATGTATAGATACCGTCATAATGCATTCATAAAGCATTATAAACACAGCTATAACTATTTGTAAAAAGGCATAACACATTATACCTGTGTTTATTATGCATTATGAATGCTCTATGAAGCTCTCAAAATTAATGCAGCCTTCATAATGCATTGTAATGGCTTATACTGACCATTATAATGCATTATGAAGGTATCTAAAATGCATTATGATGACTGCTTTAAGCAAAGTGTTACCTTAAGATTTAGCTAAAATAAAACTAACCACCCGCCAGGCTTTGCCTTAGATGAAAAGCACTGGATTTTTAAATTCCAAACTGTGCAATAACATATATGTATAAGTAAGCCTACATATCATATGAAATATTAATGGCTGAAGACAGCAAATACTAAAATCCTTTAATTTCATAGTCACAACTGATGACTCAACTAGACAAATCTCTGACAAAACGATTAGACTGATGTCTACATAGCTATATTATTTCACATTAACTCGGTTTTCAAAAAAATATATGAGGATCTTTGCAAAGTATACCTTCATAAGACTCTTATTGACTCAGCAGTTAAGCGACAGAATGTGACTTCAGAGCAGCGCTTTAGAAACAGGTTTCTGGCTGAAACCTTAGCGGTTTGTCACCGTTCACTGTAGCTTGATACGCAAAAGATGATAATAAATAAACAGCCATTCTGGTAAAGCTCAGTGGTAGGAAAGTAACAGTGGTCTGACTAAAATGAAATATATGAACTGGCATGAAATGATATGAATATCAATATAGTTAACAGTCAAAACCTTTAAAAAGGATATGTACCTCAGTATGCATGCTTCTGGGCGTTAAACAAAAATGTTCTGAGGGCAGAAAAAAAAAAAGATTGGCTATCTCTCTGAACCAATCAGATTGTAAAGGAGGTAAGTCCAAGCAACTAGAGGAGGCGGGACCAACCAGACATCTTGGTCCCAACTCCTGTAGTTGATTGGACCCACCTCCTCTACAACTGGATTGGTTCTTTTTTCGTTCTGCCCTCAGAACATTGTGTAAGTAATATTCCCACAAGCAGTGTGCATGAGGCTAACTGAGACACAAACCATTATTCTACATTCTGATATTAGCTGATCCCTTTTCCCAAAGAGACAATTTGAACAAGTGGATATCTTGTATAATTTACAATTCAGGCTAAAGTGGGGGCAGAGTCGCCATAAAGAGGACAGTTCGGACAATTCCAACGACCCCCTGTACGACGGGCCCTACAAAATTTGGAACATGATTAGACTGGTCTGGGTTGGGGGCTAAATATGACAAGCTTTCATGGGGCCCAGAATCTCTAGCGACACCCCAGGGCAGGGACTTCCTGGGTCAAGTCGGGAATCCACGTCTACAGCAAATATAGGCCAAGCAGAGCTCATATGGACACCCACATAAGCAGTATGGCGGGGAGAGCAGCACACTGAGGAAGATGCCCGGTACTAAACAGACAGAACACTGTATCTTTCCTTTGATGTATAGCTTGTAACTCGACATTATTTTTATTTTTTTACAGTTGCCATCTGGAAACCTTTTAAATGGATTTAGGGGTCTAGAGAGTCTGTTTTACACCTGTGAACACACATGCTGGCCGAGAAGTAACCTAACAGATTTTCAGAAATTCGCTAGCATTCTCCCACAATAAAGATTAAGATTAATGAATATATGAAAGTACAATAAAAAGCATTGTATTATTATCTTAAGATGTATTACAATACATACACAATAAAGAAGTTAATTTAAAAAGGTACTATATACTAATGCAGTTATTAAAACGTGTTCTATTGATGCTATGAATGATGTGTCAAAATTTGGCAAAAGAATTGGTCCCAACTCCTCTAGTTGATTGGACCGTAGGACAGTAGGTTTTATATAATCAATTAAATACATAGCCTTTCACTTTCTGAAATAAATATTAAGACAATGCAGTAGAACACATAAAATATTATTAATTATAATAAAAGTGTGCATTAGTACAATCGCTATCATTAATTTTGCACTTTCGCCCCATATTTTTCTCACACAGGAGTGCCATACAAAATAATAATGAAATAATCTGTGAATAGCGAATATTTATTTTTAGGGCATGGTTCACATTTCTTTCTACATGGTTGTCACTGCCCCCCTCCACGTCCAACATCACAAAGGCTTCATTTAACTTCATTAAGCATTAATTTTATTCCACATAACACGCTGCTTCGTAAACGGCGGGGTATGATCATACAGGGGGGGCCCAACCAGGCCCCTGAGCGGAAAAAGCCTCGTGCTTCGGATTGTCGCGCTTCGCTACTGTGCCGGGAGAGCTGTCTTTGTGGGGGGGGGCTGGGGATGGGGCTTGCTGGCCAGCACAGGAGTAACAGTAAACCCATTCTGTCATCGGAGTCGCTGGCATGGGCTCTGGGGACTCTCGCAGAGGGCCGCGGCAGAGTACTAACCACTGATCTCTGGCTGCTCCCCGCCTTGGCTCCTTCTGAGGCAGCCCGTACCCTTATTGCCTCCCCTATCCATCACGCCCTGTCTTCGCCGCCTTGCTCTGCCTTTTCCGCGCATCCGTCTCTCAGCCCGTGACATCACCACTTTAACATACCTTATCTGTTCCACTCTAAAGCCAACAGCCCTCTACATCCGAAACATTTCCTATTCGTTCATATTTCTTATACAATGAGATCCACCCCATGCCTGCTATTTTGATTTAATTTCGCGTTTCTCTTCTAAACAAGTAGAATTTTGTAGACATACTTTGCTTAGGGAGGTATTGTTATTTACACGTGCTTTGCAATGTACTTATTGCCTGTATGATGCTAGTTAAAAGTACAGGGGAAAAAAAAAGGAAAATCCCTTCTGAAAAGGTATTACGGCCTACAGACTGAACCCCCCTCCCCCAACTGCTGAGTCCCTTCTGGAAACTGCTTCTTTACTGGTACATTATATTACGGGGGAAAGACGGCAATGGAAAGTGACAGAAGGAACTGTTTTATCGGAGGTGAATCCTGGTTCCGGGAGACATGGTGAAAGACCCTTGCAGCCGCCCACAGCCTACGGAGCGCAAGGAGTCTGCTCCGATCCTCCCGGGATGTGTGGCATTACATCACATGTGAAAACACATAAAGTTTTGCCCGCGTGTTCAGCATTAAGGCTTAAATTGTTCCCCCCATTTTCAGCATTGCATAAACATCTGAAAAGCTGCAGTAAGACGCACAACCCCAGGCCAAAGGCGCCGGGCCCCTCTGCCTCCCTTCCTGGGCCTCCGCACCCCGCCCCCTTCCCCCACGCTGACGCCCGCCCCTCCCCCAGACCGCAGCAGCGGCAGCATGTGGATGAACGGCAGGCACAGAGAGGTGGAGGGGGCCAGCACTGCACACTCTCGCTGATTACTGCAGGAGCGTCTCAGCTGCCAGCTCCACTCGCCGCGCCGGCGAATCGGGCGGCCGTGCACCACTGCGGCGTGCCCCGCCTGGCACTCGGACCAGCTCTGCCACACAGGCACACGCCGCAGTACCCGCTCACGCAGCTGCCCATGCAGACCTGCATCCTCACTGATCTTCACAGCCACACGTGAGCTGGCCACAGTCCATGCCTGTCCACACACACACACACACGTTTGTAACCATATCTTTGTGGGGACCGTCCATTCATTTCTATAGGAAAATCCCTAATCCTAACTATGATAACCTTAACTGCTACCCAGCCCTAACCTTAACCATAACTAACCAAACAAAATACTACACTTCTGGCATTTTTACAAAACTGAGTTTCCCCCTTTGAGGACCGAAAAAATGGTCCCCACAATATTTTGTGTGTCCCCACAATGTAATACACACATCAGACCACACACATACCCATTCATTCAACCTTCTGTACACACTTAGATGCATTCAAGACCCACCTAAAATTATTGTAAGCTCACACAATAAAATTAAGACTGAAGTGGAGCATCTTTCATACATAAAACGGGATGTGAATGGTCACTTATAGTGTGTTCTTTTTATAACAAATGTCCTGTTTCTAGGACCATCGGTCTGAGTTTTGTTTAGGCAGTGACTCAGACTCCCACCAGTCCCAGGGCCTGGACCCAGCACTGTTCCCATCTATAATTTGGCAGCGCCTCTCACACACAGAGCTTTGCTTTCTAACAGTTCCCCTTTGCTGTGCCCACACGACATTCGGAGACTGTGCCACTCACTTTTTGGCCCTGCAGACACTCCATCTGGTTCTTTGAAGGTGTGCGACACCAACAGCTTCAGAGCTTGCAACTCTCGTGTCTCCAGAAGATGCTCATGCACAGACGTACGCAATCACCATTGTCCATATCCACAATCCATGTCCAACCAGACACACACAGTTCATGATGACCTTGGACACACATAAACCCTGCTTATTCATACAGAAAGCCTCCCTTACAAAAATGCCTAATTTCACTGCGCACATATTTTATGGAATACCTTATTCCTTTTAGTGGAGAAGTTGTTTTTTTTTTTTTTTTTGGATGAAGTGCACGCATCCGCTTAATGAGAGCCGTTCATCTTCTCAAGATCACTTGAGGGTTATTCTATGCTTTCTTATGTCCATTCGGAATTTTCATAACTTCATATCTAGTTATAATCTCCTCTTTGTAGAAAGACAAAGAAAGGGAAAGATAAACTCAAGCAATAATACGAGGAACTTCTGGGTATATTACCCATTTTTTTTTTCTGGGGAGGCAGGATAAAAAGATGGAGAAATTACGATTCAAACATTCGAAGAAGTGTCAGTTAAACAAGCCACGCTCACAAATATTTGATCTTTAAATGCCTGACATCGTACCGGTAAAAGGAAAAAGAACAGAACGACAGTTGCTAAAGAAAAGTAATGAAAAGAAAATCTTCTCAATGAATGTTTCCATACTTCCTCATTGACTGTATTCGAGAATTGGTGTGAGTATGTTGGCAGAAATGCGATATTTTTAAAGGCATCCAAACAATCCCCACTACTGGCTCTAAATGCAAGCATAAATAATGAGATCTCTTCAATTAAAAATATCTTGAGGCATAAAGAAAGTTGAAAGTTGAGGGCAGGTGGCAGTAATCCACGTGTCTCTCGCTCTCCAGAAATGGGATTTACACGCCGGGCCGCCGCGTATCCATGAACTGCCTATTTCATCGCAGACGCCTCCTGGTGAGACACCATCTAATCAGATGTTGCCGATGAACAGCAGAGTTGGATTTTTGATCCGCCCCTCCACGAAGCTTTGGAACCTCGACAAGACCGGAGATAAATGCTACCATGGCTAAGAAATGCTTCAAGATTCGTGGCCTCGGCAAGGAGGTGATGGCTGCGGACCCGGAAGCATTGCCTTTTCCCTGCAGAAAAACAGTCATGCAAGGGTTTGAAAAATATTCTAACGCAAAAGGACTATAAACCAAAATAACAACATTTTTAGCGGATAGCATCATTAGTGTTTTCAGGCTACATCACTTGCTGGCTCTTTGGATGTGATACAATTTTAATCCACTCGATTAGCTAAAAGTTGCTGATTGAAATACATATTTCAAAATTAAATTTCTTTCATAGAGCCATTATATAAAGCTTTGTTATGAAGGTATCCCAAATCAAATAAGTATAAGATGCTCTCTGAGGCAGATTCCACATTAGCACTGGGCAGGCCCAGTATCACGTCCCAATGCTGTTCAAAAATTCATCGCTACCAAAATATCATTCAGGCTAAAATAATAAGCCTAATGATAGCCTAATGATAGCCTAAGATAATAAAACAATAAGAAAGAGGAACAAAGTGTAAATTTTCTAATTTGTGCATTTGAATTACTTGACATCACATGCAAGCGACTAACAACAAAATTTCGTAGTCTACCCTGTGCTACAACTACAATAGTGAAGGCAAAGTAGCAAAGAGGTGTTTTGATTAACACTACAACTAGCAAATGCATGACATGCTCAAAGGAAGAAACCCAGATTCACGGGATCATTGCAGCTGTAGCCTATGGCTGGACTCTTCAGCCATTCCAGTGGACCATGGTCTAGACCTACCTGTATGATGCGTTTTTGACCCCCCGTCCCCCAACGAGCCAGAGTGCTAGCTGCAGGTTTTATTTGATGTATGGGTCTTATTGAATTTCAGGTCTGGTTGAACATCTGATCTGCATTAAAGACAAGTGGGAATCCGTATTGAGTTGTTGACTTTGTGGCCAATGAACTAGAGCTGGTGAAGAAAGACCTTTCTGGCATTATGTGGAATAATCTTTGAGATTAGGACCCTCAGTACCAAAAGAGTCCTTAAAGAGACAAATTAATTTACCTGCCACAAAAAAACAGAAATGGAATCAACTTCAGAAGCATTGTATTCATTTATTTGGTAGATTCTTCTCTGAAGACCCTCTCTGAACTGTTTCAAACACTACTTTGAATAGTGACAGATCAGCACACGAGGTCCCAGAGACCAAGGATTTATATTTCAGCATAAAGAAGTCACCACTTATTCACACAACAGCCTCATAAAAATGCTAAATTCTTCTCATACTAAAATGTGCTGAAAGATGATAAACACCAACCAAAGGCGTGACTGCAGGTCCATGGAATCTCCAAAAAAATTTAAACTCGTCACCTACGTGAACACAGCTAGCAGATCCGCATGTTACCAATGGCTTTTTTCATAGCGATTCCCATCCAGCTAAATGCCACGGGGTCTCCGGTGCCTGTTTCCAAGGGGAAGAGCATGTCTAAGACTTTCTCTTTGCCCATAGCCACAGTGTCACATGAAGAGACTGAAGAGAGCATTATATTAACGGGACCCACACCGGTAACCTACTGGAACATCATTATCCGGATTGAAATATATATTTTAGACGTATATATATGTCTAAAAGTAGAATTACAGAAAAAAAGAACAAAGTGTGAAGATGTGATGTAAAATTAATCCAATATGTATAATGCAGCCGAAAATACTGCTGGAGAACATATTTCACATGTTTATGACATGATAAATACAATTATAACTGAAGACTATTTTCTTCAGATTTTCAGAAAGCTATCCATCCATCCATCCATCCATCCAACATCTTATCTTGATCATGGTTGGGGAGAGTAATAAACTCTAACTTAAAAGAATTGCAAAACATGTTCAGCAAGTCTACTACTAATACGAACAGAACCATATGTAGTTACTGGACCACGATCAGTCAAGGTTGCGTTTTGCCAAGTAATTCAAACAAGACTGACAATGTGAGGATGATGACTTTTTTTCGGCTTACCTGCCCATATATACATTTTGATCAGTGTACCTGAATTAATATTCATGAACAATTTTCATGGCTGTATGTTTAGACCATTTCCTGTATTCAACGGTAGGAAAACTGCTCTGAGAGGGACATATGTGTGACATTACACACAATATTTATATGAATATTAATAATGAATATTAGCTTTTAAAATAAGGATACTATAATCATAGTCAACGTAAGCCGCTCCACTTTTCAATTTACTCTTAAAAAAATCCATCAGAATGCAAGTCACTTCTTAGGAATCTCTTAGCATCACCAGAAATATGTCAACAATTATCGCTCCTCCCGAAAATAATGCAAATGTAAAGAAGACATGAGCGCCACATTATAATTTACCGTACAATTTAGGGGTTATACGGGCGGCTTTACTCATTTACTTTAAAACGGACTAATTTCTTATTCTAGCGGAGGGAGCGCAGCACACTGACTTGAACAGCTGCTTCATGACCCAAAAAACTGTCAGTCTTTCCCTGGAATAAATTGTGGAACGTTCCATTTTTCAAAGCCGGGGAAGAAGACATTTTGGACGTCAAATCCGAATAAAAATATATGATCGTAGATCTCGATTTTACCTACAACATTTTAAATAACGTTTAACAAAAACATAAAATGTATACATAACTATACCTTTATACTAAATTTGAATCCAACATTGTGAACCGCTACATTCACCCCCACTTTATTTAACTGCGTTTCAAGGAGGCCCATAGTAGAATCAATTCACAGAGAGGGCAGCTTGAAACCGTCAGCTCGTGCTCCGGTGCTGAGTTTGGAGAGAGGCGTATGGGGCAGTTACATTTTAATAGTCAGCGTAGTAGTTAGGTTTATGTCCCCTATCTACTCTAACTTACTTTATATTTTTCTTTTTAAATGAAGAGGAAGTGTTTAAGACGTTTTGCGAACGTTATCTGTAGGTTTTAAACCGCATCAGCGACGAACCAATTATCTAAGGGCATGATAAAGGTATTTTGTAAGAGGAAGGTTAGCTGGCTTATACTTACACTGTCGCTTTGTTGCAAACCAGCGTTCACGTCTGTTTTCTTCTTTGTGTTTGTTTCATACAACTGACCGTTGTATAAGTATGAGATAAAGGGCTTAAACATTTCCGAAATAACTATCTTAGGCTGCACGCTAATGCCTAAAGTCCTTGTAAACGCTTGTGTATCTGACTTACCTGACAGAGTTGGTGTGTGGACGCCACCTGACTGAAATACATGATCGCGATGCAGCAAAGTAAAGGTCCCCGCGACGGAATTACCGGTTTGCACTGACAGGACTTTATATCGTGTTTTAACTAATGCATAACCTACACTGAACGGTCATCTCATAATTCGGAATAACACATCGATTAGAAAAAAAAAAACATTTTTCATACATGCATATTCACAACAATACAGGGTTCAGACATGCTGCTGATATGTAAATCCCATTTATGAATGAACAGTAAAGCAGTAATGAAATTCTGGTATTCTGTGACTTTACTAAATGGGAGACTACCGTGTTTTGGTTGGGCTGAAATGTATTGGGTGAAATTTGAGGGAATTTGTATTCAAACATCTAAAGTGCCAAGTGCTTGTATAAAATACTCCAAGGTTCAGGCTTTCATCCATTTTAATCAGATAATGAAGCCATGAAGAGCATCACTATGTGGATGCACAGGTTGCTTTGGACAAAAGTCTGCCAGAATAATAGATGATAACTTGTTTGAACTGAGCCTTTAAGCATTAAGAAGAGATCCAAAAGTGCAGTATTTACATTCGTCTTGCCTTATCCCAGAGCGCGCTGAACTAAAACGATAATTAAATAATAGGCAAACACAAATGTAATGATGATATTAGACATGATTAATCGATAAAGGCAAGACAGGCTAAACTGCCTAAAGAAACGTTCAAAGACGGCTGCATGACAACACAAAATTAAGATATATTTTTTTTTGTTTGACAGTGTATTCTGAGTTAAAGGTAGTGTGTTAAAAATGTATTTTGGTATATATTTCTGACGTGTAAAATTATACCTAATCCAACATGTCGGTTTTATATTTATTATAACAGTATTTGTAAGTCTGGCACATTTGATAAATGCTGAATCTGCTCTGGAAATTATATTTTTTGTAGAATATCCATCCATTTCCATAACCGTTTATTTAATAGTGATCAGGGTCATAGTGAACCTGAAGCTGCTTCCAGGAGCGAGGCAGGGTACAGCCCAGACTGGGGGTCACGCTATCACAGGGGACAGACACAGAAGGCAATTTAGCGATACCAATGACACCTAAACCAGAAACCTACTCGGGGATGGGGAAACCACACACACACACAGTCACACACGCAGTCACCATGGGGAAACCACACACACACACACACAGTCACCATGGGGAAACCACACACACACACAGTCACACACGCAGTCACCATGGGGAAACCACACACACACAGTCACCATGGGGAAACCACACACACACACGCAGTTACCATGGGGAAACCACACACACACACAGTCACAATGAAATCCACAAAGCTGGAGGTGCAAGACCACTGCTACCCATCAAATCATTGCTTTTGATTAACATTTTTTTTAGGTAACAGTTGCATGTTTTTGTGTTCTTTTACTTTGCAGGGAGATTAAGGAGAAATTAGCACGTATGCGTTTAACACACTTCTTCGTTGGTCTGCTCCTGCAGTGATTTTGCCTGGTTGATGTTGCCCCAGGTCTTAGGTAGGCGTCAGTCTTGTTCTCCTAACGGATTGCCATACGTCCTCCTGGAACCTCCCCCAACAGCATCCTCAGCATCTCTGGACTCCCACGTTTTCATGCAGATGTTCTGAATCCTCGTTTATCTTCTGTTGCAGCAGTTTTTTTTTTTTTGGGGGGGGGGGGACACAATCTTGTATTTTAGCATGTCTCAATTTGGCAAGAGTAACTTTTTTTTTATTTCTATATGAAAACTGGTTTTTACGAGTACTGTTGAGACTCCTTGCAGTTATTGTAGGTGTGTGTGTAACAGAAGCTATCCAGTTTTTGGAAATATTGTGAAAATCACAAGAATTGCTGTGTCATTTGTTCAGAAGTCACGTATGTAACATTTCATTGGGGTATCACTATTTTCTGACATACTCTGCATAAACAGGTACAGAATGTTTTGAAGGATTACAGGCTGAATTCAGCTCGTTGGGTTTTCTTGATATGATACCACTGCGCTGTTACTGGTGTGTCTCTGTAAGCTGGAAAGAGCCACTTCTGTCCAGGTAGGAGCTCCAGCCTTTAGTGAGAAGGCACTGCTCAAAACAGAATATCTAGCGCCCCCTGCATGTGTGCGGTTGTAGTGCAACCAGCTGACACACTGGTCGTTATACAATGAACTTTACAAAATAATGAATTGAGGATGTCAGGATAGCTTACATATGACATGCTTAAAATTAAGGCAAATAAATCTAACTATACATATCCTTTTAGGTCAGGACAGGTATAAGTGACACTACAGCTAACCTGACAATGGCCCTTTAGGATCAAAACCAGTCGTGAGCCATTAGGTTTTCTGCATATTTCATATTCATGCACCCTTTAATGGAGCACAGAAGACATGTTGATAAAGTGGGCCAGCAAATGTTAATGTTCTTAAGGTAGATAGTGATTTAGGTGATTCGTATTGCCACTATTTTAATTTCATTATTAAAATATTTTAACTCATTGTTGGTAGCATTTGGAAGAGCAGCAGGACAGGAAGCCATACTCGGTCGTAAACACTTGGGAACGACGGCTGCTAGCATTCAAAGTACAGTGAATGAAAGAGGCCGACTTTGTTTTTGGGGGCTCGCTGTGCTCTTGCGTCAAGCTCGCACCGAGTGAATCATCTTTTACCATGCTAATGTCACCAGCTATGAGTAAGAGGCAGCTCCCATTTACGCTGCTCGCTGTGCACCCCGACGACCCAACATGAGCACGTTCGTTATGAGCGCACAGCTCCATAAGAAAGCGGATATGTCGACGCTGCACCTGCGCGCGCGATGACGCGCGGCTCTGTCTCACTTTCAAGCTGCAAAAAGATATTTTTATAATCAGGCGCATATGGTTAAACTGCGGCCAGCCAGTCACCGTCGAGGAAACGCCGAAACGGCCGAATCTCTATTAAATTAAAATGATAGATAGATAGATAGATAGATAGATAGATAGAATCTAACTATACATATCCTTAATAAAATGGCACATTTTTCTTTGAAATGATTGCCAAAAGTTGTGTTTTGTTAGTTAATTAGTTTGTGAGTTAAAAATACTGTAGTAAGTAAAAAAAATCCCGAGGAATTTCTATTAATTATGGAACGTAGTGTCGAAACGTTAAATTCCGCGTTGTAAACTTACCTTATTACATTACTGTGTGTTTTGTGCTCGCTCTTCTCCTTTCTGGCTCAGGGGAGAATGGCTGGAGCCCGTTTGTCAATTCAGCAGAAATGCCTTTCCAGGCTTTTCGCAAACTGCTGTTATACCATATTCTAAAATTCATGGCGCTCTATTGTGGTTGTGATTATAATTCAGTCCTTCATGAACGTTTTGTGAAACGCTTAGAAGGTACACAGTAGGTGTGAGTGTTAATGAGTTCATTGCCACGTCAGTGTTCAGTTTGGAATGCAAAATCCTTTTCTAAACTCACTCGTGATCATACAATTGCACAGAATTAACTCGTTTTTTTGTTTTTTCCCCACGACTACAATTTAAAATACAAATTAAAGGAATCATTTTATGTTATTTAAGAATAAGTCATTTGTGGCAGATATTAAACATTATAAATTTCAGTTACACATGCAACATAAAATGTTTATACAGTTTAAAATTGTGTTTCTGGTAATGTTTAAAGCATATTACTTATGAGTCTCTGGCGCCCTCACGTGGAACGACCAGTTCTTCCATACACGGAAGAGCAACAAAGTACTGTATACATAAAATGCACTTCCTCTGCATTTGTGTAGTGCTTCAGAGTAATATAACGGAACTAACTGTAGTTGGCCTTCCACACCACAGTCAGTCTTCCACCACAAAATACAATGACGTTTCATGGTCTCGTGCAAGTGGACAGTAAATTCAGAGCTCCTGTGTTATGGAATTTATTTTTTCATGGATAAATTTAATCACTTTCAGAATTTCCCAGAAATACAGGGCAACCCTGAACACTCTGCCCGAGGACTGTGGCCTATATACACGCATTACGCATTCAGTACTTGGTACAAAGTAACGCTGTAATAAACAGAACATTTTAATTGTGGCAAGGTGATTGGAGGTTCAGATGTCATACTTAATTCGGCTTTCGGTCTACTGCCATTTTTACAAACGACTTATTGACATTATCTCAGGAATGTCATGTTTTGTCTGTAACAGTTGTGTTTAACTGTACTGTGTTCATGACGGGTTCCGGTCTGTCTGCCTTTGGTGGAATAGACAGGCACCTTAGGGTCAGCTGACGAGTGTATATGCCTTCACAGCATCACAACATACATTTTTCCAGAATGCATCTGCTCGAGGATGTTGGGGGAAAATAAATAAATAAATAAATTTAAAAATCGACAGACACATCCCCCCAAGCCCTGCCTATGCATTCTCCCTGATGCTTTCCTGTGCCCATCCTATCCAGCAATCAGCAATGGGGATGATCCTAATCACAAATAGTGCCCCAAAGCTACTGATTTCCCACCCTGAGCTGGGTGGGGAGGGGCATGGTTTTTCTGGTGAAGCTATCAGCTGTGTTTTTTTTTTTTTTTTTATCTCTGTCTGAGGTGAAGCTCATGATTCGGTCTTTGTAGGAATGGGGAATGCAACCGTCGCCGACATGACATCCCAGCACGAGAGATAGCACCTGCAGCGTTACCCCAAAGCAACAACACGAGAAGTGACCCCTCTCACCAACAGACAGTGTTTGATATTTGTGCACTGTGATGTCTGTCTGACGACGAGGCTGCGTGTCGCACAGCGGGTTAATGATCCGGGCCCGTATCCGGAAATTTGAGTTTGAATCCCGTGACTGACAAAACATCACGTCAGCGTTGGGCCTGAACGCCAACTGCTTCAGAGGTGCTGGAGACTCCGACCCCTGACTTTCCTTATTTGCGCTTTGCGTTGAACAAAAGCATCTGCTAAACAAATATAAAATGTTTAGGTTGCCCGTTTCTCCCTTAAAACGAAACGTCTGCATTGCCTCAGAGGTGTAAGCAAGTCAAAGTATTATTGTTAATGACAGACAATTACTCAGAAATGTTGGCTTTTATACAAGTTTTCCCCTCTAGCTCTGCTTTTGAAGTACAGTAGAAATATATAGACTATGCAGGTAAAAGCTTTGATCAAACATAAATTACTTCACCAGAATGATAAACTCATCTAAAGTTAGCTTCTGTTTAACTATGGAAAGTTTTTTGACACACCTAATGCAACAACACAGCAAAGCGACGTGAAGTTCTACTCCACACTGGGACTGATGGATTGTGATCATATCTTCTTGACTTCAATTTGAAGATCACCCTGACAAGCTCAGAGGCAGGTGCATGTATGCATACTTGTTTGCAAAGCAGTACTTCAGAATAGTCCACTCAAAAATATATCATTCCCCATTTAATAGTTAAATTTGAAACCACTCATAAAATGTTTCTAAATTTCAAAGCAAAACATAAAAGACTGCAAATAAACAAATCTACTAACAGCAATGCACTTTTATTTTAGCATCTTAGGAAACACGTATTATTGAAAACAACCAGTCAACAAAAATCAATGTTATTTAGTTAATAAAAAATTGTGGCCTTATCGATTTTGAACGGCTTTTAAGTTTCTTCTTAGTTTTTTTTGAAAGACTATTATACTATCGATTCAATATGTTTAAACAGGAGAAACATACAAGTCACAAATTACTGTATTTTTCTGCCCCATTGAGATGTTGAGCAGATTTAAACTATTAAAACATACAAAACATGCATTTTTGTTACTGAATAAATAATACATCAAATGAAAACCAGAGAAAAGAACCTTTTCCAGACATTAACAAAGGTTGTGGGGGGGGGGGGGGTTTCTGCCGAGAAGGTCTGTTGTGTCTCACTGTCTCTATGTAAACAAATGCAATGATGCAAATTTAATTATGTCTAAAAAACAAAAGTTACACAGTATGACAATAAAGTATTACAAATGTGCATTTTTCGCAAAACAAACTTGAAGCACTTTACACTAATTTCAACATTCTGCAGTTCTTTTTCAGCTGACGTTAAACAATTATCCTAATCCTATAAGGTTAGCGTGCGTGGGAGGGGACCTCAGCCGGCTGGCCTTGAATCCCTGCAGAACTTTGTTGTTTCATCTACCTACCTTGGGATTTTTCAGCCCTTGTCCTCTAATGCCTGCTGGATTATTCTAACCAAATATTTTTTTGTGTAACGTTAATTGGTTTCCAAAGCAAATGCTGTTTCCAATTTAAATAATGTAAATTCTACTTGCAGAGTTAATGTTAAACTTTTGTTAAGTACTAAGGGGCAATGGCATTGGGAAGGGTACTAGATTAGGACAAATTTCAGTGATGGTTTTATGAAAAGGATTCAGCATTAGTTATATTTTAAATACATAAATAAAAACAAGTAAATAAATACACACTGCTTACGTTCGATGCTTAGTAGCTGCTCACAGTCGTACTTTCGTTACAGTAACACCGTGCAGGGGCTCCGCAACTGTACTCAAGGACAGACGCTAGCTTTTTATTTTCATTACCCACCATTAGCCGGCCAATGCAGCCCCCCGTTCAGTGGAAAATCAATCATGACCGAAGACTTTTCGCCTCAGCCGTGGTCCAGTGGAATTCTCTGTCAACACAAAAGGAATGGGCCGCGTCACTCACGAGCCGTGACGGAAATGAGGAAATGAACGATAAAGCACAACAGCCACAGTCCCAGACAGCAGGTCCTGAAGGTGATAATGCCTTTCAATAATAATAATGTACTTTTATGCGGAATGAAACGCACACATAACATTATGGGATGGGTGAAAACCTGCTGTAAGTTGTAAAATGTTTGGGGAAAACTTACAAATGTTTTTGAATTTTAAAAATCAGGATGAATAATTTAACCCATGGTCATCATTTTAATTCATGAATGATTTTAAAGCACTTAATATAAACGCAGTCATTTTAAGTTCAAGGTTAATTTATTCTGATTGGCTTAAAGAATCCAGAATCAAAACAATCAATGCACCTATAAACATTTTCTATTAAACAATAAACATAGTTTAGCTTGATTGAAAAATTACAACTTCAACAAATGCATTAAACATCTTTTAAATCATGCAATTAACTTAGTTGTTATCACAATCAAAGAAAAGGTTAATCTGGTAAAATTAATTAATTAGCATAACTGGCACAAAACCCAGCAGAGCCTGCGGTGCACAGAGCCTGAAGATGGACAGGCCTGCTTTATCTTCTGATGGCATCAGTTCATGGGAAACTAAGAATGAATCATTTTAAAGAACTGGGGCACCTGTAACGCAAACACAGCAACTGAAAAAGGCCTCTTTAGAAGTAAAACGCAGAGCCTGACAGACGACAATCAGGAATATATACGAGGTGGTGTGCAGCTCAGCAGCTGTAGCGTTGGGCCTGTATCCAGATGGTTGTGGTGCTGAATCCCGCCATCAGCAGAGCAGTTGTATCACTGTTGGGCCCTTGAGCGAGGCCGTTATTCCCAGAAACTGCTTTCATACCCCAGACTGTGTGTTTTGGACAAAAAGCAACTACTAAGTAAATGTTATTAATGTCGATGTGAGATATACAAAAAAAAATTCTGAAAAAAATACTACTCTCCGCTGACTTCCACTGCAGGAACAGGAATGTCTTCTGAAGCACAGAAATGTCTTTTAAATATGTCAGAGAAGCCAGTTATCCAGCCAAGTACATATAACAGGAATTCTTTTGGATGAAGTTAATACTATTTTTGGGCGGAATTCCTCCTTAATAGGCCTTTCCTCTTCGAACCACCAATTATGTGGAAGTAAAGGCAAATGCGATTTCTGCAGGATGCCGCCCCTATAAATCCATGGATTTCCTCTAAAACATACAGACATGCACATGTGAAATAAGCCCTGAGATCATCATGGCTTATTTTTTTCCTCCCAAATGTAATCCCTGGAATTGGGGTTTAACCTCTAACAAAGATGTGCGTAAAGCTGGTGAATCAAACTGAGAACTTGGTGATGATGCCATGAAGAAGAAAAAAAAACAACAGCTTAATCAGGCCCACTGGTGTAAAAACAAGAAATTTATGAAGAAAATATTATACACACACACATGCACGCGCGACAGTCAAAGCAAGGCCAATAGCGCTGACCTCTCAGATCGTGGCCTTGCTCAAGTCCACCTTGACTGGGAGGGGCCCAACTTCCTCGCCCACATCCGATTGGCTGACGGCCACAGCAATCACAGGGGTCACGTGGTAGGGTGCGACTTTCTGGACGTCCTCCCAGAAGTCCTTATCTCCATTGATGCTCAACTGTAAGAGCATGTAAATGCGAATGTTTCAGCTGACTGGACAATAAATCCTAAAATGTGCATAATAGCGTGGCGTCTCTCAAGCCAATAAGACTGTGAAGTCGATTCTGTCTGACGTTATGGGGTACAGCAGCTCTGGCAGAGGAACTAAGGTTCTCTTGACCCGAGTGGAGAAACAGTGGGATTCTGCCAGCGTTCGAGCAGGTGTGCATCTGTTGCCTTTAGTTTTGGGCCAAGTTACCGTACTGGCGTAGGGGGCGTGGCTTACCTGCGCCTTGACGTGCTGCTCGGGTGCAGTGACCAGGCTTGCACAGCTCAGCCACAGCATAACCATGATGGAGAGGAAGATGCAGCTGGCCAGTATCCAGCGAGGCAGCCCAGAGCGCCTGGCATGGAAGGGGGTGGTACAAGGTATCAGGAGACAGAGACAGGAGGCGTTTCTCAATACCAAGAGCGCAAAGATCATACTTGTGCTCTTGCCAACCTGCCTCCCAAGAAAGAACTTGGGGGGGTGCAATGAATTATGGGATTGGTCTTGTTTGGTGAGGATGCAACTGATGTACCCTTGATATTTTGGAGGAGGCAAGAAAGACATCTGGGGATTTTTACCGTCCTCTGTACTTCTGTTCTTGGTATCGGAACTGGTCTTTGGCAATGGAAGATGACCACAAGAACATAAGTACGCATACTGAGGAACACCCAGGGCGACAGCTGCGGAGGTACTTCTCAGTGAGATCTGAGTACTGGGGGGCGACGGGGGGCTTAAGGGGTAACACAGCTCTGAAAGATTCTAGCGAAATTTGGCGCATTGCCTAATTATAGGTTAATATTATAGATAATTAGGAAAATTAGTGCAAATACAAAAAGTAACAATCAGCAGTCATAGTCTGTCTCTTCATAATTTATTTCTTTAGCAGTTTTACTATGGTTATATGTTTTTTACTTTGTATTTGTGTTCACACCGGCTTTGGAAGTCGCTGCCGTAACCTTGCTGCGTACAGGAACCTTGATAAGACCACCGGCATCCTGAACGTCAGTGACAGGCCCTGCTTACCGTGACATGCAGCCCAGGAAGTCGTGCTCGTTAGCGGCTGCAGCGGCGCGTTGGCCTGCAGGTCTCAGCTCGCCCCCTGGTGCGAATCCGGCCTTCCCGCCGTGCTGCTTCACACCTGGCGACAGACAGGAGACCTGCTGCAGTGTGACACACACACACGCAAGCGCATAGACACACACACACGGACACAAACAGGCACAAACACAAACGCACACACATGCCTCTACGAAGTCTGCTCCGCAAAGTACAGCCAGTGTCGTCAGAACATGAGGGTGTGTCACGGCGTGGGGGCCGTGCTGCAGACATGCAGGGGGGGTCGCCCTCACCCGCGTGGGGTCTTTGGGTGTGGGACACGTCGGATCGAGGCACTTGCAGCTTGGGTAAATGGTATTCACCCTCCGGCTGGGCCTGGGTGCCAAATACAAGCATCGTGAACGAACATGGCAGCCACCTCACAGACTCACGCGGGGCGTTCGGATCCCATCGTTCCTCAATTCCGGGAGCATTCCCATGAGGGAGAGGAGACCCGTTCGCCACAGCCGCCTCTAAGCCCTTAAACGGTTAAAGCATCCCCCCGCAGACTCTCTGGCACAGACTGGCAGATCCTGCTGGCTGCCCTGGGTCATCATTCCAACTTTATCATCAGTGACTTGTCTGCAGAGAGGGACCTAAAAGATCGTACTGGACGAGCAGCGCCGTGCCTGAAGGGACGGGACACGTGAGGCGTAATGATCACCCCCCCCTTCAAGGCCACGTAAACCTCCCTCGTTCTCCCCCTGCTCGCCCCCGCCACGCTGGATGGGACCCTCGTATTCATTACTCCGACTTTGTGTCTGGATCCCCAGAAGAGCTCATTAAAAGAGGATTTTGTCCTGCCCGGCGTTCGATCCCTAGGTAAGCAGACTGCACGATCACCAGGTCAGGGTGGGGGGGGGATTTAGCAAGGCCGACAGCAGCACACTGAAGCCTGGTGGTGAATACCGACACGGAGGGGGGCTACAGTATGGACATCAATGGCAAGCGGGACAGGAATTGACCAGGGCGGGCGGATGACGAATATCTAAATACTGCATGAAATATACAGAGCATGAGCAATTTACCCGAAAAAAGAGAGAGGAATTTGTGGGCAGACCTATCACCAATTTTTTTTCACTCTTTACTCTTTTGGTTTCATTGTTGGTATATTTTTGCCCAGCATATTGAAACCAGATGTGACGAGAGTGAACATCTGAGGGCCCGGCGCGAAATTGATACACGCTGGCAACAGGCTGGAAGAACCATGCCATCAGTAAGAGCGGGCGGATGTACATCTGTCATGCATTATTCGGCGAAATCGCCATAGGAACCCATTAGCCTTAAAAGTCAGAGGGATGCGGACTAAATTAGAAACAATCTGATTTCTCTTACTCAGCCTTTCTGGGTTCTGGGATATTCCTTTCCATGCTCTCGCTTCACTGCGGCACATCTGAATTTAAGAAAAAAGGAAAAATGCATCTCTGCACCAATCAGTGGGGATTGTGGCATCGGGGTCTGTTTACTGCCTCTCTGA
The DNA here is from genome assembly GCA_026777045.1 of Hyperopisus bebe. Classification (NCBI taxonomy): domain Eukaryota; kingdom Metazoa; phylum Chordata; class Actinopteri; order Osteoglossiformes; family Mormyridae; genus Hyperopisus; species Hyperopisus bebe. Next base: position 4,987,160 of record JAODJW010000033.1, on the reverse strand, counting down.
CCAAAAAGCATCTCAATTCCCCCTGATTGCGATGACTGGGGGGCTTCTGAGGGATCGGGGCGACGCGTAAACACTGCTAGATGAAGGCAGCAGCTCGATAAGCTCTACAAGGGATGAGAAAAATGCCTGGGGCTGGTGTCCCACCACACAGAAGAATATGGGAGGAAGCAGAGGGCGGGGCTTAGGGTTAGTCCAGGCGACCAGGAAACAAGGGCACACTAACCTATTTTTTTTTTAATTTACCCGGCTGCTGATGGTACCAGTCACGTCTCGAAACGGACTCTGTGTGGTGTTAAGGTTTTTCTGCAGTTTTGTTCATCCAGCCATAAAACACCCCCGCTCCATGTTCTGCCACAAAGCTCTGCGTTCTGCTCTAAACACAGAACATGTGACCTGCGGTTCCACCTTCTAATCGCTCTCCCGTTGCCCGTGAAGAGGCCAAGGCTGAAGCCCCGCCCAGCACAATCTCTCCCCGGCATTTTCCCCTACAAACCTTGTAATTTATACTTCAGTCACAGATGTTTTCGGCTGTCTCACACCCCCCCCCCCCCCCCCCCCCCCCCCCCCCCCCCCCAGTCGG
>JAODJW010000033.1:4960964-4986480 GCA_026777045.1 Hyperopisus bebe | reverse complement strand
GTCCCCCCCCCCCCCCCCCCCGGACCCCACCCCTCCCCTCAGATGGGCGGCACTCTGCCGGAGACCCCTGACCACAACACTACAGCTTCTCACCTTCTCACATAAAACACGCCCAGGCCCACAGCTGTGACTGTAACACGTTTACATCGCCCAGGAGAGCAGAATGGCAACATCTACAGCTTTGCTTCTTAAATCGTGGCTCTGTGTGTGTATTTTTTTGGATAATGGCTTACATTCAGATAACCAGTTAATAACAATTGTGCTTTTTTTTTCCCCTTCACTGAAGTTCAGGACTGGAATTCTCTCCCCCCCCCTTCCCCACTTCTCCCCCCTGCCTCCCTCCCTCCCTCATTTCCACAACACACTCCTCATTCACCAAGCACTTCTGAAGTCTCACCTGGAGCGTGACCACTTTGCCGTCATCCACCCGCAGGTAGAGGGTCCAGCTGGAGGAGACGAGACTCTGAGCCGAATTAATGACATCACTGCACCAGCTGGACAGCAAATCCAGGACGGAACGCGGCCGGGAGCGACGAACCAGCGCTTTCAGCTGCAGAGACAGATGGGGGCCAGAGCTTCGCAAATGCAGTGAAGTGATGTGATGTGCGCGGAGAAACCGCTATCTGAGCTCGGGGGGGGGGACATCAGACCCCCGCGCACATACACGGGACACATGTACACACGCATGCAGCCTGCGCTAACGGACGCAGGACGTGTAACGCGGCTGGAAGCCGCCGCTGGGAGCTGCGCGCACTCACCCTCCTCCTCCTGCTCTCCGCCTCCGAGCGCTGGCTTCCGCAGCCTCTGTCGCATGCCTGCAGCTCCGCCGGCCGACCGTACGCCTCCCGGCAGGCTTCGCAGAGACAGCAGGTGCAGAGTGGCGCCCCGTTACCCCCACAGCCCCTTCATGCTCAGCCGTAACACGCATGCAGAAGTGGTTTACACCCATAAAGCATTTGAGGATTCAAGTGTTTTATTAATCACTTGCAAAGTACACAGTCTGGCTATAAGCTGCAGTGAAATATCAGCTCTGCATTGATAAAAGCAGCGAAAGCAACAGAGACAACAAAAACAATGTAATAAATAATAACAAAGGTGTAGTGAAAAAAGATGTGCAACATAGTTCAAAAGCTACCTTTGTCGCCAATGGATACACTCAGCATCCATATCATCATAGCATCTCAGAATCACCTGTCACCTCTCTACAAGGAATGACCCGCCCAGCGCCCCCCCAGTGCCCCCTACTGCCTCACCTCCGTGACACTCCTCCTTGCTGGCATTGAATCCCGCATTGCCGTTTACAAACTGGCAGATTGAGAAAAGCAGGCAGCCACGGTGACAGGCATTCAGCACGGCATCCTGCGTAGGACAAACAGAACGGCGCATCCAAGCGGAGAGAAATATGCAGCTGAAAGACCCAAACAGCCATAAACTAAACACTTCAACAGAAAACAATCTGTTATTTTGTCATCACTTATAAAGACAACAAATGCTTTTCAAATTATACCAGCACATTATTCAATGTAGGAAGTTCTTCAGGCAGAGAAACACACATTCTAGCAAGTGGACTGCTTCTTATGTAATACTAATACATAACATATCTTTGCTTGGTTTAATGCCTAAACAATGAAGTATTGATCACCTGCTTTTAAGTGAAATACTTGGCACGAATATGATCAAGCAAATATCAAATATCAGCAAGTTTTGGTGTTTTGTACATCAAACTTCATTTTTCCATGCGTTATCCTTTCCATTTTTTAACCTCACGTTTTACTTTGGCTCTGGAATAAACGGAACTCAGTTTCACTGTATAGGTAAACAAAATTAGAAGGATCACAGAAACAACACAGTTATATGGCTATCAAAGCTGTGTCAGGAGGTAGGAAAAAACCCTTTGAAACCGCAGGATCTGAAATAATTACATCCTGTTTTACTTACTATAAAATATTTATACACGAGCACGTGTGCGCGCGCACAAACATCGGGGCAGTCGTATGATATAATTTCATTTTTGTTCATTGGCAATAGGTATAATTTACTTAAACACTACGGCTACTGGAAATTATAGTTATACGCGAGTAAACAGCGAACATCTGTTCGGGCACGTTATACCGTGAAAGCGCTAATCTAACCGTTGCTTTAAATCGCTTCTGTGCAGCCTGGAAGTCATTAAATCAATGGATGTTCCTCATCCATTCATTTCACACACCTAACTTTCTGACTTGTATTTTGCAGTAGGCCTATATTTTAGAACCATCTCCAGACTTCGAGGGCCGACTTTTAAAACCTTTCCATTTACATTTTGGCAACTGATAGCTTAGGTATTTTTAACGCTTTGTAGATCACAAATACAAATTCAGAAGCACTTTTTGCATACGCCATATTTAAACTGAGGTCTGGTGCTTTATTCTGCGACATATTTTTTTCATTACCGTTCATTATGAAAGGCTGACTGACAGAAGCCAGACATGTGCAAGGAAAATTAAAATGTCCAAACAATTAACAGGGCTGAATGTGAGGCGTACATTAATTGATTAGTCATCAGTGTTACATTGTTCCTCCTCATTATAATCTATTCTAGATCTAGGGACTGAAGAGCCTGACAATGTAACATTCATTGATTCATTCAAACCGACAATTAAAATAAATGCATAAATAATCAAAGTATAAATATTACAAACAAACATGAACAACACGTAATCAGTTCGGGTTGAGGAAAAATGGGGTATGTCAAAATGCCATTTTAGGCTACTTATTATAATGAGCAGTAGAATAAATACGTCACTAATACTGCACACACAAAGACGAAACGTAAACAACATGCAGATGAGGTAAAATGTGCTAAGTACCAACTAATAATCATGGATTTAAGAAATAAACTGCATACAACTACATCGCACTAGGCACAGAAATGTTGCTTCCTTGCATAGGCTGCAGTCTTTTCCTGAAGGCTTCATTGGACGAATATTATTTTAAATCTTGAATACTTAATTAGATAATTCCCCACAAACATTTTGGTGCAGAGACGCCGAATGATATCTAATTATCATCATCACATGCTCGACGGCACATTTTTAAACATCGAATCCATCGTGTTATTGTAATATGGACATTATGTCGCACAAATCGTTTATAATCGCGCAACGATTTCCAGTGCCACTTACTTTAGCGGTGTTTTTGTTTTTGGCGGCCATCTGGCATCGCTTTTTGCAGTAACTGATGTCGCCTTGATGCGTATCGAACACATCAGAAGAGGCGACTGCGAAGCCCAGAAGAAGCAGAGAAACGAGGGCTGGAGCAGCGCACACCCTGACGCCGACATAAAACATCTCGGAGCTGTATCCAGCACCCAGGTGAACGGACCAACAATGAATGCGGATGGTGCCCTATATGAGAAAAACCGTCGATAACTGTCCTTACATGCAGGTTACAGAGCCTGTCTTGAGCAGTACGCCCGTGACGTCGGCTCTCCTCACATCACAACTCGTGAGTGCCCCCTACCCCTCTCTCTGCCTCTCGTTTCTCTCTATACGTTGTGCCACTAATACTATAGAACAATCGTTCTATCTGGTCTTGCCACAGCTATTAAATATTAATTGGCAAGCGCCAGAAACTTCACCCAGTCTGTCATTTGCTTACAGGCATATTTCTATGCATATGACAGACGTATAATTCGCATTTGTATTTTGTCAAGTCATTGTACGGAATAACGACTGGTAATTGCTCAAAAAGGAGAAAGTCTGACGCAAACAATTTTGTACTTCATTCATGATTCAGCACAGACACTGTTTAGGTGTCAGGAATAATGTACTGCGATTTATGGAAGTAAAATATGGATAACCAGGGGCGTCGTTAGGCCTAATTTAGGGGGGGTTTAGCCTCCCTAAAATGTTTTTTAGCCCCCCCCCCCCAAATAATTGTGTATTTATTGCCTTAAGTCATGAATAATTTTTTATACAGTATAGTTGTATAGTTTAGTTTGCCATCACCCCCCGCCCCCAGTAAAGACTCAGCCCCCCTCTCCATTCATCACTAAGGACCCCCCCCAGGGGACATCCCGCCCCTGCATCCAGCGACAGGCCCTAAGCTCAATGCCGCCTGATCGGCAGTTGTGATAAATCAGTTGGTGGGAGTGGTTATTAATAATCTCTATCCACAACCATAGCAGGACGTTCAATAAAAATAATTTGAATCTAGATTAGGATTAAAAAATGGCATATCACTTTAAAAAATACTCAGTCGAATCAGAAGTCGTCGGAAATTTACTGTGGGCTTTTAGGTAACCGGCTACCTAAGAAACAGATTCAGGGTGATTTCAGAGTGGGATGCAGTGGTGACATTTTAATACGTTCTGAGGGGCAGGAGGGCTTCTATAGATAGATACCCTTTATTGTCCTATAAGGGTATTTGTCTTCACAGTCTGAATACAAACACAAGTACATTACAGGCCTCTAACATGTTAAACATGTTAGGCACAGATACATACAATGGCACATAAACATATACACACAGTAGCGGAGATTTGATGTGTACAAAATTAATGCGGCAAGTTAAGTGCAGCCTTGTCAATAGGGAGGAGACTCTTGCCAAAGCGAAGCCCGTTTCCATTTCAGGGTCCTGTATCTGTGACCTGATGACAGCAGAGTAAACTGTGTGTTAAAAGGGTGACTAGAGGCATTGGTTATGGTTCTTGGGAGGTGAATGACGGCTCTGTGTTTTTCGTCAGATAGATTTGGGAGATTGACGGAGATCTTGTTTAATAGCACAAATAACAAAATGAGTTTAAAGCACAGGCAGACATCCTGAAGCTGACGGGCGAATCGGAGGGGGGGGGGCATACCCTCGTGCTTACGGCTGGCAAACGCAAATCTGCCTTCTCCAGTTTATCTGATTTTTGGGGTTTATCAAAGGGGATAGTGCAGAAAAGTCATATATACATATAGATCTTCGTCTAGAAGTGTTCCTCAAACTGGCCATGGGGGACCCACATTTGGTCCACATTTTTTGCTCCCTCCCAGCTCCAGGTAGGAGCAAAAACGTAGACTGCCTGGAGGTCCCTGAGGTCTGGATTGGGAAACACTGCTCTAGGGAAAAGCCAAAACTTAGCTAACCCATAATGAGTGGTATGCATGTAAATGTATAAGAAAAAAAAACCAAAAAAACTTCTCAGAATCCACCTTGTGTGTGTGGTGTCATCTTTGTGGGATGAAGACTAACTGACTTAAGCTGAAAGTTAATGCATATTTTTTTAAGAAGACTGATTACAAAACAAATGTTGCTGTTCTGCATATCAGGGAAAATCAGTAGATTCCAATAGTATGTTTCTCCTTTGCATCATGTTGTTTTGTGAGTTTTCACTTTTTCTGGTGATATATAATTTCATATATTTAATTGCTGTCGTGTCTAGCATTGAATTCCTTATTCGTCTTCATTATTTCAAATCTTTTTGTAATTGATCCTTTGTTGTTCATTGCAACATCCAAACTGAGAAGAGCACTGTGTTTAAACTAATTGTAACTAAATTGTGATATATAACTACATAACATACAGCGAGAGAGACTGGGGACAACATCAAATCTTGGTTAAAAAAAGGTGTGTGTGTGTCTGTGTTGTTTTCTTTACTAATATCAAAGGTAAAATTGTGTTTATTTAGAAAGCGGTTTGACTGCACATGTTTCCACTCTCTGTGATCCACATCTTAAATACATGTGCGTGGACAAACTTTTGAGATAAAAAATAACTTTCTACTCACACGCTTGTTTATGCAGAGTGCTCTTTGTTTTTTATTGATCCGTTGAGAAAGGTCAACAAAAGAAATATATAAAACAAACATAAAAGGTAGTGGGCTGTATTTTCTTTTAAAAATGGAAAATTATATAATTGGATACATGCATTTGGTAAGAATTTTTATGGCTTGATTTTCTTGTCTGGGAAACACCTGCATTGGAACTGATATCCCTTAACCAACATATACACAGTGAATCACGCAAAGTCTGGAAAGTTAAGGAATTCCATATTTGCCTCCAAGAACCATTACCAAAGCCCATTAGCGTCAGCATCTTAGGAAGCAGAGAACTCTATGGGGACCAGAGAAAAAGGTCATTGACTTCTGCAGGATATAGCTAAAAAAATTAATTGATAAAATGCTAAATGCAGCCTTTGACTGTTTTCAATTAGAGACAATTTTCAGGCCACCGGAACAGTAGCGACCTGCCTGGGTAGAGGGCACTAGTTTCCCCTGGCGCTATCACACAGATGGTTGAAGAACCATGTGAGGAAATTCATGGGCAACAGTCGGAAATCTGCAGAATAATCTTCTACTTTATCACAAAGTTTTAAAAAAAATCCACAGAGACTGACTTTATGAGTATAAAAAGCTCCTTTTGGAGAAAAATCGGCAAAAAGGGTGAGCTGAATTCACTCATCTTCCCTGGTGAGATAAACCAGTGACAATAAAATGTTACACATTTTATACACAGGAGACTAACTAACTGTTTTAAACATGTACACTAGTGCTTTGTTTGGCACCAGAAAGATGCAGATTTAATGCCCACTGTAAAATATAGTGAACATGTCCTTGTTGTTTTGGGATTCATTCCCCTACTGCAGTTGGGCCTTTGTTAAGACTGGATCATAAACTCCAGAAAGTACCGCAACACTTTGATGGACCACCTTTCTGCCTTTGCCAAGAGGCAAGCATATGTCCGCATACAGACTTTCCAGCAAGACAGTGATTCCAAACATACATCAAAATCAGCCGTGAAATGGTTGGCTGATTATAAAATCAACACTGGGCGAGCCATCTTAATTTCAGGACCTAAATGTAACTAAACATTTGTGTTTTGAACAGAACCTCTGAACATCTGAAGGATCTAAAATTGTCCGTTAAGGAATGGTTAGAATCACCCTGAAAGAGGCTTTTCCGTTTGTAAAAGGCTCATTGGGACTTTTTCCACAGTGTTATCCTTCGTATAGCTACTAAATGCAAAACACGGGATATAAAGAATAAGAGATATTTCTCACCCTTCATTCTGTTGCAAAAAATAATTACATTACCCTGAAAGTACATGAACCACAAACGTGTAGGAGGTGGGTGGTTATGGAAGCTGAATGGATGAAAATGCACAATCCATCAACAAACTTACATAAATGCATTGCACCATTTCATCTGTTGCAGGGCTATGAATTAAACTTGGGGTACTATCCAAGTTAAAGAATAGCCGCGAACAAAACTCATAGTACCACGTGTCCAGGAATGTACTAAATACAGAAGAGAGCCAATGATGCAATTCACTAGAGCAAAGGATTTTCTATATAGCTGACACACCTTTGACCAAGGTTCAAGTCAGTCTAGTTAATATAATGAACTATATATAGATTTCTTAAGATGAAACGGCAAAGTGGCCACCAAAACTGAGTCAAAGGTTGCCAGGACGTTATGATGTCATCTGGGTGATCGGAAGAGCGACGGATTCCTAGTCAGGCTACAAAAGACTCAAGAGCTTGTATCCGGTCAGCAAGTGTCACACATAGGCCTCCATTCATTCACTTTCCCGCTTAGCACGGGGCGAGCGGCTAAGCGTCCTCCTTATAACAATACACTCTGTGGCGTAACAAAGCAGGCTACTGTGATCTTAGGGGCTGAAGGAGCCTATTTTCCGTTACATAAATATGTCCATCATTCACACTTAGACTAGACACCGAAATGAGTCACTGGCCCAGCTACTAGTGGGAGGCGCCCACTTCTGTTAGTCAAACATTAGTCACTCCTGATTGTGATCCCGGCCGGATGCTTTTTCGCCCCCAAGTTTTTAAGCGGACAGAACCGAACAGCCTAAAACACCGATTAAGAGAATTACTTAAGTATCCCTTCTCATGTCATGCAAAGGTACCTTATACCTGCAACCGAGTCATCAAAAATTAATCGTTTTTTCCCCTAAAATCACGACTAAGCCAAAATATTATTCGATAGATTCTTCCATCTCATCTTCCAACCACTTATTCTTGGCAGGTTCCCGTGGAGGTACATTCTTTTGATATTATTATTTTTTTGCATTACATTGTATATGCTTGCAGGCTTGACTGTGCTCTTTAAAATTGGTTTTAGATTACGCCAAATTTATAACACTCTGACCTAATAATGAAAAACAAATTATCGCAATGTCTGAATTAAGCATCTACAATTACAAAAGAATCGACGACTCTGTGATTCTGAGTATGTATGTTATTGTAGCCCAGGGTGTTTTAACACAGGATATAACATTTCTACCCTGTTTTTTAACGTATATAGCGCCACGATAAAAGCTCGTTCCCGACTACCTCCCCGTTACCCTGGGGTAAAGGTTTCTTCATTAAAACCACAATGAAAGAGGAATTACGCAACGTCGTTCAGCATGAAAGATCTTTCTCTGTGGCTGTCAGAGTCCTTCGTACCGCGGATTTCGCGAAATCCAGTGACTCACGCACCCACCAGCCTGCACCGAAAATATTACCGGATACGGGAAAAATGCACAAGTCAATTATTCTAAAAATCAGCCCAGTCAGGGGAAAGGGAGGAACAAGGAATTTAGTAAATGAAAAGAAGGAAAAATGACTAGTTACTGTGTGGGAAGGCTTGGGAGGGGCTTGAAAAGTATCAACTTGTATGTTTTAGCTGTTGAGGCGTGCACCAAAGCAAACCATTTCTAAACTGCAGGGAAACGCTAGGTATCGCAAACTTTCTATTACGTTAGCGGGGCACGGACGGCCGGAGGGGATACGGAGCGCAATAAAACCGCTGTGAAGTTGCCGAACGACTCACAATCAGACGAGCAACTGTACCAAGTGCCCGGAGCGGCGGATTAGTGCCTTTTTTGTCTTGCAAACGTGTGTGAGGGGACCAGGAAAGAAACTGCAAAGGAGCAAACGAGAAAAAAGTCACAAAGTACTTGAAATATGATCACCTTACTGTTTCTCGTCCTGTTTGTTCCTCGTGTGCTATCTTCTTCGACACGTAAGTACAGAACATAAAACCCAGGACAGCCGTAGCTCACTGCCGACTGCTGTCTTCGGAATGTCAGGAGATACTATTTTAGCCAACTATAGCAGGAGGAAATGTCGATTTCCCACAAAAAGACACATTCGTACATCTCCCCGAAGAATCCAACGGTGATCATATGGAAATTATGCTAGTATGACGATATAATATACTTCATCCCAGCTATGTGTAACGCCTGTATGTGTTGACAGTTAAGTATCTCCGCAATACTAAGTTTAGTCAGGAATATGTAAATATAAAACAATAGCAGGCGTCCACATACTGAACTCTGTTATTTTAACATTTATTATGACTCAAGATGGTCGAGGATATGCATCATTTTTATTGCTGATGCCAAATATATAAAAATACAATGCTGATATGCTTACTTGTTATTTATTATTGTGTATTAAATAGTAAATAGAAAACGTGTAATATAATTAAATGTTTCACGTGAAACAACATATCAATAAACTACGAAATAAAATTCTCAGTATAAATGGTGGTAGAATATTTGCCATGACATAAATAGCCGCGATTTTTACTGTTACATCGTAACATCTATAATGCGATATTAATGTTAACATGATGACACTTGAGAAAAATCTAAACTAATAATACATTTTTTCAGTATAATTAGTCAATATTTCAGACCCACTGCAATAAATCATTTTAATTAATTTTTATGTGTATGTTGAAAGAAATTGATGCAAAATATTAATGATATTGATATTCAGTAATTTTACCACGTAACTTTCACATTGTATCCACTTTTTGCACTGTTGCACGTTTTTCTGTTATTTTATTGGATTCTTTATCGTAAATTAAACTTTATGAAAAAGACAGTTGCTATACGTAAGTTATGCAATTTATAACTACGTACACTACTGCTTATTGTAATTAAAACACTTTTTAGTTACTGTTACTCAGAACCGTTGTTTTCGTTTTAAGGTTCTTATTTCTTTGATATTTTAAATTCAGTAACATATAAGCATGAACTGCATTCATTAAAAATGTCCTTTTGTATTTGTGGATAAATCAGACAAAGGCTCTTTTTTTAGAAATAAAAATGTATGTTTTTAATACTCTCGAACGCACTGAAAATCCAAATAATAATATGTCAGTTGTTGAACTTTTCTATATTGAAAGACAAAAGTCATATAATGGTGAAAGTGATGTTTAAATAGTTTGCATAATCTTACACTATTTGAGTAATCATGTCTTATTTTTGCTTTAGATTTCAATGTTTGAAAAAAGTCCTTTAATTTTCAAATCATTTTGAGGAAATATTGAAGTCTTATTAAAATCCCCCAAACCTAATGATGTGCTTTTAAAATCCTATGCATCCCGATTCATTGAACTGAATTCTTGCATGTTTGATGAATCCTGCAAATGTGAAGTTCTAGACCTGTGGAATAATCAGTATTTATGTGTATTTATAATTATCACTGTTCATTTTTTAAAGTTGGTCATTTTTATAAGCAATTGGTTAAGCCTTTTATTTACTGTTTGCAACAATAATTTGCTAGGGGTATTTAGAGCTTGGAGGATTTCTTACCTCTGTATCTATTTAGGCCGTAATTGTCTCAAGGTTTAAAACGGTTCATGGAGGTTATATTCAGTAATAGCTGAAATACATCATTCTAATCTCTCATAAGCCTTGGAATCTAAACCACCACTCATTTGTTGTTTTATATGAAAACGTTTAATTTCCTTTGTGTTCATATTTCATTTTTGGAGTGTACAGTTACCATGCATGAACGCCAACAGTAAATGAATGTAGCTAACTGAAGCAAATTCAGCATTTTGGCACATATGCTAGATAGCTTTTCCACCCACCCACCAAGAACAAACTTAATAAACTTTCTCACATTAACCCTTAAGTCTCCCCGACGTGATAACCCCTGACAACAACAGTGTTCTCCAGCACGTTTCACACCGGCGTTAATGTCGAGCTGGACGAGGGCAGCTAGAGATCACGGTATGGTAAAGCGTTTATGGGTCTGACAAAGAACCTCGCGCGACCTTTTCGAGTGATCTCTCCCGACAGCCTCAGCACAGGAGCCGTAAATCTCCCATCATTACCGCGGGTTATAAATCCCCCTGGCTTATCTACCCGTCTCCCAGAGGTGGCGGCCATCTCCCCCCAGGATCCGGCGCTGCGGGTCGGTTCCAGCCTGACGGCGACCTGCTCCATCAGCCCCGAGTTGGGGCTCCATGCCAGCACCCTTTTCTGGACGCTAAACGGGAGGCGTCTGCCCAGCAGCGCCTACAACATGCTGAGTCCCACCGCGCTCACTGTCACTCTCGACCGGCTGAATGGCTCCAGGCAACAGTCAGGTGACAACCTGGTGTGTCACAACAGCGGGGGTCACGTGCTGGCAGGTTCCTGCCTCTACGTCGGCAGTAAGTCTGGGATCGGGATGGAAGTTATTGTCATTTCATGTCGTCTTTGCCCTGAGTTCCAGCTGAAGCGTTTCCATGTAGCACTTAATTTGATACAACAAGCAGGCTGTGCTAATGGTCTGGAAATACATTGTTTACATCCCATTCTTGGGTGGCATGCTGGGAAGCGTTATGGCCTCACGCTTTCAGGGACTGGGGTTCCAATCCTGGGGTGTGTGTGTGTGTGTGTGTGTGTGTGTACGCGGTTTGCATATTCTCCCTGTACTTTGTGGATTTCCCCCCTGCTTGTCCAAAAACATGCGGTGGGGATAATTGGTGCCTGTAAGTTGCCTGTCATGTATGATTGTGTGCGTGCCCTGCGACGGACTGGCATCCCGCCCACTCTGTACCCCTGCCCTGTGCCCTCTCCTGCCTGGGAGAGACTCCAAGAAGCTCTGGGCAGGGTAAACGGCTGGTAGTTGTGACTCTCTAGAACAAGATTTCTCAAGCCGTGGTCCATTAGTGGGTCGCGGTATTGTGGCGGAGAAAGGCTGTCCCTAATGGACCTTCACATTCACGCAAACCTGATCATCGCTTGGAAAAATTCCCCCCGTCGGCAAACCGTTTACATAAGAATTATACGTTCACGCTGCAGCGCCCATGTTTCCGACTCCAATCAGCATTCTCTATTTTCAGATATAGGATCTGAATCTGATTCAGGATCTGAATCTGATTCAGGATCTGAATCTGAAATCCAGAGTCCCACCACTTTGTGGTTCCAATTAGAATGTGCGTTAATTAATATCGACTGAACACGATGGGTCAATAGGATTCAGTCTTTAAAGAGGTTATCGCTGTAACTTAGGCTTGGACACGCACTTTAGAATTTAGCAAGTAATATGTGGCATGTGATCGAGCCTTTTGTGAGAGCAAATGTGCTGCAGGTGCAGCTGAACGTTGCATGAGTGACGATGATATAAAACATACCAGCTTCGCGTACAGAAGGACAGAAGCTAGACGGCTTCATTCTCCATTCACACGTGTAATCAGGCCTGCTAAGACCAGAGCGGTGGATTTAAACCTCAGCTAGAGGCAGGGTTTATAAGGAGCGCTGTGCTTGTTCTCTGAGTTTAAGTCATAGGATCTTGGAATAAACCCTTTAGGAATGTTAATGACAGGTGGCGCAAAGAATCTCATTGGTAGTTTAAGAACCTGAGGTTTAGGTTGTTTCATTAGATCATAGGTTTCTGGAGTGGCATGTGGTTATGTGGTCCCATTTACTGAGTTGACATGAAGTGTTGGCATCCTCTCCGCGATACAAAATGCCGGGTGAATGAAATCTGGATCCGTTTCTCCTCAGTGCCTCCTGAGAAGCCAGTGAACCTGACCTGCTGGTCCAGGAACACTAAGGACCTCACGTGCAGGTGGACGCCTGGGGGCCAAGGAGAGACCTTCATACGGACCAAATACACCCTCAAGTACAAGCTTAGGTACGGCTCCAAAAACCCCTTCAAGATCTCCCTGAATCAGAGCTTGGTCTTTCTGTCTAGTCCCTCAAACATAATTTCCTGTCAACATCCATAGAGAATTAATTATCTTTCATTTATGAACATAAATCAATGTGTAAACTATTTTAGAAATGGCTTTTGTATTATTCAGTGGCTTTACTACAAGGGCTGATAGGTAACACATTGCAGGATAATAATAGCAGAGTATTCGTTTGAGCAATTGAGTACTCGTTTGAGCAGTTGAGTACTCGTTTGTAGATAAGTTTGACAGTAACGTTTGGTTTTGTATCACTCAGGTGGTACGGCCGAGAAAGAGAGTGCGAGGATTATAACATCGGGCATCCATACACATGCTACATCCCGCGTGACTTGGCCCTTTTCACACCCTACGAGATCTGGGTGGAGGCGTCGAACCAGCTTGGAGCTGCCGTCTCTGATGTCATCACCTTAGATATCCTAGATGTAGGTAAGTGTGTGCATACTGGCCCAGTAGCTCCTGTTTGTTAGAAGGAACCTGCAGCACAAAGGCACCTTGTGACAAGCACGACGGGAGGGAGTGTGGAGCTGTAACGAACAGACATATCTGCTGCAGTGCATTACGAAGCAGGCGGGCTCTCACACACCGCAGTCGTGCATTCGTGTGAAATCAGACCTTCATGTCCCGTCGTGAAAATGTTAACCATCCTGATTGAAGTAAAAATAACTGAGATACATTAAAATACCATAGAAGTCTCAGTTTCTAAAAAAGTATGCTCGCAGTCAGAAAGGATAAGTGTGTGATGTTTGCGTACGGATTATGCATTCACGCTCTGACATTTACGCGTCCCGCTTCATCTAATGTTCAGATTTATAAAACACCGTTATGGCCGGAAATTTGAATTCCCAAATTTAATATCACCATCATTTCATTCCCTAATGAAAGCATTCAGAAAAAAAATTATCATTTAACTTTTCTACCCCGTATATTCGGATTACCCGTTAAACTCATTCAAAAAGACCTATATATGCTTATGAGTGATCAAAAAAGTTAAAAGAAAACAAAAAGTAAAACTGATCAAAATAAATAACCGAGTACCTTCAAGAAACACTTCAAGACCCATCTGTTCCATGAATTCCTCTTTTAGCCTGATGCCTCTCTCCCTGAATGTTTAATGTTGCACTTCTGGTCCTTGAACAGTCTTATCAGGTTCTTGCTTTGTTAGATGTTGCTCAGTAGCTCCTGCTCTTATCCTGCTCACACTCGTACCTGGACGTTCACTGGAAGCTCAGTCTAGCCGCACTTATGCCTAGTCGACTGCTTGACAGCATGTATGTTTATAATGTGCTATTCGTCTCCCTTGGTAGTTGGACAAAAGCGCCTGCTTATTATGTAAAATGTAAATGTACATGTGGTGTAATACTGGGATCAGGTGTGTTCATTAGGGTTGAGATGAAGCAGGCATCGCGGAAACCTTAGGAGTGTCCTTGGAAACGGAGATGGAAAATAAGGCTATTAAAGGGTGACCTTTGTGGTGGGACCTGGCCTCCTTGAGCCACGCCCTGCAAACAGGCTGCAGGCTGGCGGACGGAATGGGAGGGGGATGGTGAAGGAGAAAGGTGGGATGCCAGATGTGTGACACACCCTCACATCATCTTCGCCCCCTTAGTAACAGAAACAATAACCCTTGGAATGTTTTCTTGATTGCCTACCCCAGAGGCTTTCTGATAAAGCCAGTAAATGCACCAGTGTGGGCAGTGTGCAGTATGCAGTGAGCAGTGAAAGCAGGATGTTAGCAACAGCTCCCTAAACAGAAAAACACAAGTGGGCACTGTAGAATGATACGTGAGAGGATTCCCAGTCCTGTCCTGTCTTGTCCCATCAAAATCTTTCCCTGTCTTATTCCTATACTGTAAAAATAAAAACCGAAATCAATCTAGTCCTATCCTGCCTTATTGTCTCCCATTCCATAGATGTGATTTCTAAAACTGTATGCCTTTAATTCATTTTTCAATTCCTCCTTTCCCATTAGCTATGCATCGTTTTAATTTAACAAAATAGTTAAATTAAAGTAAACTATGCAAATTAAGTATGTAAATAACATACATTTATATTGATACTCTATAAGAAAATGAATCAAATAAAATTCAAAATCAAAAGGGAAATTGATACAACAAATCTAGCCGGCATCGTATCTGACTTTTTAACGGAAAAATAAACCGCAAAATAGCTGATGATGTGCTTTAAATATACCGAGAATGCATGTATTTCAATAAAATAAGTTAATTTGATAAAACGCAAATTGCCAATGACTGTTGATGCGGAGGAAAAGCTGAGTATTTTTAGAATTTTTCAGAAACAGAATCATCTTTTTATCGACCCAGTAAGTTTCCAAAGAATTTGTTTTGGTGGAGCTATTATAAGATATTACAAAAAAGGACATTACAAAAAACATTTAGCATTTAGCTAGGCATATACAGAAAAGTAAAACACTAGATTAGTATTTGGGCATGATAATTACATATGATAATTAATTATAACAGTAGTAGTAATGGTGGTAATGATATAATTAAATATGTAATTATGTATGTGTATATGTATGTACATAGAAATAATTTAGGTATAAATGTAAACTATATGAAAATAAACTATAGAAAATAATATATATATTTAATATAATCAACTTTATGTACAAGAACGCAATATGTATACAGAAAGTTTGCAGTATGTGTGCATTATGTGCAAGAGTCATAGTCACCTTTCAGAAGTTCTTTTTCAGAATATAGTCCTAGCAGGGTTTGCCGATTGTCTTCAGTCACCTGTAGTAACGTCCTGACACAGATGAAAGAGGCTAAGAGAGAAAACTGTCACGTTAGCATCATGAAATCAGGCACTCGCTAAAACTTTTGTTTGTAGTGATTCAGGCCCAGACGGGACCTTTTTCCCAAAAGTAGCCGGTCCGATTATCTGCGAGTCTCTCGCCTCCCATTTATGCTTCTGTAAACAGCGATTGCACAGCTCAAAACAAGGATTTCTCTACGCTAAATATTTTGGTGTAAGAGAGTAAGATGCCAAACAAAGACCAAACCCAGTGGGTCTGCTATGCCTGATGATTGTGGAAATGATGCTGTACGCTCCTGCAGAGCTTAATCCTGTACAGACCCGTCCCGGATTGTATTTCTAATTTTCAGTCCAGTCCCATGGGAGGCCTGCAGGTGGCGTGGGCCCACAGGAATTCTTGCTTTATGTCATCTTCTAGGGCAGTGTTTCCCAACCCGGTCCTCAGGGACCTGCAGACGGTACACATTTTCGCTTCCTCCCAGCTTCTGGTAGGAACAAAAATGTGAACTGTCTGGCAGGGGGCTGGGTGGAAACATAAACGTGTAGCGTCTATGGGCCCGTGAGGACTGGGTCGGGAATCACTGCTCTACTCAGAATGTTCATCTTAGGGTTTCTGTCTCAGCTGTACTTGTTACTGAAGTGTTTTTCCCCAGAGGGATAAACCCGTAACTCCAATACCGAAGCCTGAAACACGGGCATGTTTCATATTATTAAGCACAGGATTGGTAGCTTTAACAGGAGTTACTTTGATGACTGTGCATTCTTTGACTTGGTTAACAATCATAATCATGAAAAACACAAAGGGGCACAGCAGAGGGGGTGGTGGCATTTGGAGGAATATGTGAATTAAATATCCAAGGGGGAATGCAGGGCTGAATCGAGCAGGGGGTCGAGGGCAACGTCTCCATCTGGGGCGGTATGGCGAACAAAAGAGAACCAGTGGATGGCTTTGAACCTAGGACAAGAGCACAGCATTTATAACTATGATTTATGCAGGGATTTTGCCTGTGGTATTCAGAAAAAGCACTCAGGTTCACTTAGACAGCGATTCCACAGGTCAAAACAAGGTTTTCTCTGTTAAATGTTTTGGTGCAGGAGATAAAGATGCCAAACAAAGACCAAGCTCTGTGAATCCACTATCTTTGATCGCTGTGGAAAAAATGTATTCCTTGTCTCCACCAACTCTCCATAGTTTTCTTTTATATTGCGACTTTATAAGGATATGGTAAAAATTATATGCTTATTTGCTTTGTGCATTCCACTGATATGATGTCATGGATTGTGTATTTGACATAGAGAGAATTAGTGGCTATATGCTTCGTTATACGTCGTTTCTCACCCCTGGTCTGATGTGTGTCCTAAACTTCTGCGTCCGTCTCCTCCCAAGTGACCACAGACCCCCCTGCCGACATCCTGGTGAGTCGTGTGGGGGAGCTGGAGGACCAGCTCAGTGTACGTTGGGGTACCCCTCCCGCCCTCAAAGACTTCCTCTTTCAAGCCAAGTACCAGATCCGCTACCGGCTAGAGGACAGCTCCGACTGGAAGGTACGGCTCCGGACTCGGCACAGGAGCTGCAAATGAGGCTCGAGACTCGGATTCGCAATGATCGGTGCAAGTCGGGCAACTATATGAAAGTAAAAAGAAGTTAAAAGGATTATGACATTCCTCAGTTAATTGGAAAATTTAGTCTCCACTTCTGTAACCCATATGCTGTCTGCTGCAATTAAGAAAACTAGTTAAAGAAATAAAAATCTCCTCAACACGGCTTTTCTTTTTAATATCATGGAGTGAATTACGACCCCTTAAAGTGGGTTTCGGAGCAGTAATGTTTTCTCCCAATAAAGTCAATAAGTCTTTTCTTGTCTGAGACAGTCCAGGGCAAGATGGCCTGCAGAAAGTGCAAAGTGAAATGTGGCTTTGATTGCAAGCTTGTGTGCGCGCGCTTATGAATTGAGCGTTTAGCGGGACAGAGCGTATATGTTGGTGTGAACGATTAATGGCGCGTGCTTCTGGTTGCGGTGCTCCACAGCACACTGTCAGTGTTTGTCTTCTGCTAGGTCGTGGATGACGTTGGGAATCAGACGTCCTGCAGACTGGCAGGTCTGAGGGCTGGCACGGTGTACTTTGTCCAGGTACGATGCAACCCCGTGGGCATCTATGGCTCTAGGAAAGCTGGCATTTGGAGCGAGTGGAGCAACCCAACAGCAGCCTCTACACCCAACAGCGGTGAGTGGAACAGGCCAATCACGGTAGAGGTTACATTGTGACATTAGGTCATTGTTTCCCAACCCAATCCTCAGGGACCCACAGACAGTTAACATTTTTGCATTACGTTGTAATGAATAATAATATTAATAATAGGAATAATTTGTGGGAGGGAGCAAAAACATGGACTATCTGTGAGTTCCTGAAGATCGGACTCATCGGGTCAAAAATGTTGTGATGCTCTGGAAGCTGCTGGGATGTTGGCTAACAAGGGTTGTCACCCCGAACTTGAGTTTCTCCCGTTTGTGCTTTCAGTTTTTGATGTGGTCTTGGCTGACTTTGAGCATTTTTAATGGGAATTAGGTCATGGCGAAATTAGCAGTGTTTTTTCCAGAGTCAACCGGCGATTCTCGGCGCCTAAGAAAGGTGGACTATTGTCAGGGAGGCGCGTGGTGTGAAACGACAGGGCAGTCCGCGGTCGATAGCGCAACCGCTAGCTGTAGAGCGTCCTGGTGGATGTGGAGGGCATTTGGAACAGCTGTGTCTAAGTCGCAATGGAAAATCAACCAGTCTGCTATCGTAGCCATGCTGTCTGGATTATTTCATTTGGCCTTAATGCCGGCTCGTTATCCGAGAAACTCGGCACGATGACGTCCACAGAGCTACATGAAAACACAAGGTCAGTGTCGTGCTGCTGATGAGCCAGACGTTAGTGCACTTTGAATGGTTTATTTCATGTTTATAGGTAGGGTTTATCCCACAAAACAATCTTTCCGAGGTCACCTGTAACTACTTTTGCATAATATCTAACCATACGAGTCATAGCGGAATCAAAGAAAATTGAATAATTTTTGTTTTTCAGTATGCAACACAAACTTAACATAGTTTATGGATTTAAATAATTGTAAACAAAACAAAAATGGAGCCACAAGTGATTTTGTTTCAAATAAAAATGTATCCTAAGTATAACATTGTCATTTTCCATTTAAAATAATGAACTGCTATCATGGACAGTAGAGTAGATTATGCTACTCTCATTTGCTACGAGGGTTTGTTCAGTCAGAAGTGGTACATGGATTTAGTTTTGGAAGTTTGCATGCTATGGATCTCATTTATTCTCGTTTAAGTAAATAGATAAAATGCTAATGACAGTCAGTAAGATTTTCTTCATGCTGCATTGTTTACGGCTGCCCTACGGACGAGAAACGTCTCGGTTCATCAGATATCGCCACACGAACATGCAGTGACACATCTGGCGCCTCTAGCTAAGTGGGTAACGGGGTGGGAAAATGTAAAGGGGAGTCCACTTTCGGCTGTGTTTGGGCACAGAGGGGCCCCTGCACAAGTCGCAGCAGAGGTGGTCATGCAGTAATGAAAAATGGGCATTAAATTGTGCCGTTTATTTATAGCGAGGCTTCCGTCCTGGAGGTTTGTTCCGCAAATAGATTCCTCATGTGCCTCTTGAGTGACAGCTAAATAGTTATCTGTGTTCTTCGAGACGGGGCCAAATGTTATGACAGACATTGGAAGTACATTTTAAATGCTGTCCAAGCTGCACCATGCTGTACGTAGGAAATACAAACCGCATGTGATCCCGGCGAAACAAGAAAACAAAAACGTGATTGAAATCTTACAGGAACAGATTCAAAGAATTTAAGAAGACATGGCAGAAGGCTGTGGGGGTGCTTGATTGGATTTTTTTTCCCCTCCAAATCTTCAAAGATAGATATGGTTAAATGCAGCCAGCCAACTACATTCAGGTTCAGAATATCACTAGAGGACATGAAAATTAAGTAGAAACAGATCTGAAGACATAACACCAGATAATGGGTTACATGCTATTTACTTCCAAAGAAGAGGAAATGTCTGTCATGAGCTTTAGCTCAGCCAGCGTTAATTTATGTTATATAAATTATTATATATTTTGACTCAGTTTTCAATGCTGCGGTTATTAAATGTTCTTAAGACAGCAAAGCCATCCAGACCATCAGAACTGTTAAATTCTGTCTTCTGATCATTGCTGTTCAGGTGGAAAGGTCAGGTCCAGAAAGTGCAAATCCAGGCCAAGGTTTTGTTTCAACCAACCAGTTGAGTTGACTGTGACTCTTTATACTCAACTGGTTGGTTGAAACAAAACCTTGGTCTGGATTTTCACTTTCTAGACCTAAACGTTCCGTCCCTGGCTGTTCAGCGCTCGCTGATATCCCCCGTTGCCTTGGCAGAGCGGTTGCTGAGTGGGTCATGTGACCCCAAGTCCGGGGAGCAGAATTCCACGCTGCGGCGGGAGCTGAAGCAGTTCTTCGGCTGGGTGCGCAAGCACGCCTACGGCTGCAGCGGCATGAGCATCAAGTTGTACGACCAGTGGCGCGTGTGGCTACAGAAGTCCCACAAAACACGCAACCAGGTAGGTAAGGATACCCCGCTCTTTGTCTCCATCTCTGTTGCACAGAATTATACACTTTATTCACATCCTAAGTCCCCCCTGAATTCCATACAAAGCACGCGCCGCCTGTAGAGGGCAGACCACCCTTCCAAGAGCTGCTTTTGTTTGCCTTGGCATGAGACAGAGTCATGTTCAGGTAATTAAGTGGTTTTGCCTTTATTCCGCTGGAACACAGAGAAAGTTTACTTATGCATTTTTGAGTCATGCACTCTCGTTTTATTGCATTTTTTAATGGCGCAGAGATTTGCGATCTTCTGTCAATTACCACAACAAAGAGAAAGATGCATATAAATGTAATTAACAAGGAGTTTAATGTATTCCTTTTGCGTTTGGCTGCTCTCTGTGACGCTGACTTCTCGTTTCATGTTATAACACAGCCCAAATGGCGGCCAGAAGGACTGAACCCTTTGTGCAGATCATTGCTAACCCACATCCTCTGCTCACCCCATGAACCAAATCAGCGGTTATTGTGCTACTTGGGGAATGAACTGTTAGTCAAAATACCATCACGTATTTAGTTAGGTGGGATTCTGTCAGCTTACATACAATGAGTTTAATAATCCTGCTTTGGTTTCTTCCGAATAGGACACACAACTACTCTATACATGAAAAATCCAGAGGGAAAATGACCTTTTAAACACTACTTGGCAAAGCAAAATAACTTAAATAAATGTGTTTCCTTCTTGCAGATTCTACAAGGCGATAAATCTTAGCAGTCTCACAACAAAAGCAAAATATGTATTTTTTTAAATGCAAAATAGAATAGAATACAAGACATTCAGTATTCTGATGTGCACCAGGGCCACGCTCCTGCAGGAATACATGGGGGGAACTTCCAGGTAAAAAAAAAAAAACTGTACGGACATTTCCTGCATTTCATGGTGCTGTCTACCAGGGACTTTTCAAACAGACTGGGATTTGTGACCAGAAAGTTGCCTTCTGTCAGATCCGTACGACTGCCTTGGAAGGATTCTCACCAAAACCTGTATTTTTTCCCCCCAAGTGGATTTCTTTGATTAAAAAATATGTATCTTCATCCAGGAGCACTGAAAGAACCACCAGTCTGAATGTAGCATCAGTAAGTTATTAGCAACACAACACATGGAGACCAGTAAGCGTGTGGCATCATCCTGTGGCCACTACTGCAGCCTCTCTACCCCAGAAATAAGGAAATGGGGGGCCATCGTCACATCATTCAGGTGCCTTCGTATCACACCCCCATCCAAAAAAAAAAAATCACAGAAGGATCAGGTGCACCGAAGAAAATCGCCAACTTGCCCGAGTTGGTTTCCACCAGCAGGAGGAGAATAACCAACGGCCAACAGCACTTTGTTCAGCACCAGGACTTTAGCGTGTGTATTTTTTAAGGATTCCACTTGCCAGCAGACTCTTTTTTTTGTTGTTTAAACGAAACCCAGCACTGCGGGCAGGTCTCCACACCATGATGCCGGTAGCTTCATGAATCGTGGGTCCTTGGTCACATGGAAGCTTTGATCTGACCCAAGGATGTGGAGGCACTTGAGGGTGCTTAGTAGGTGGAATTCACATCATTCTGTTGAACTGTGTGAACTGCGCGTGTGACTGTATGACTGTAGACACCTTCGTTGCTTTTATTTTTGTATTGAACTGTATCAGCATATTTAAATACATTTATATCTCTAAGTTATGTGTAGGTAGCAATAACAATTACAATAATTACACAAAATAAATGTTCATAAAACAATAAAAAATGTTTTTAAAAACTGTTTTTGATCAATCGTGATTTTATATTTTTCTTTTCCATTTGTCCGTGAGGCACCCCCAAGCAGGAGGACTCAGATCATTCAGGTTCCTCAGAGTCATATTTGAAGTCCAGCAGGATCTCACCCAGTGCCTCCTGGTTCTTTATAATACTGGGGAAGAATGAGATCATTTGCATGTCAGCACAAGCATTTCACACTTAAAAGACACGGGACAAAGCATGGAGAGCTTTGCCAAGAAAAGAACAAAAGCAGATTAAAAAAAAAAGCAGGTCTCAAAACACGTCCGAACCGTAGAGTGTCACATGATCCGAAACCAATGACATCTGCAAATTTAACCCACTGCACTGTTGGCTGACAGAGCCAAACAAGCCTCTAAAGCTATGATAAACAAGGCATAAGGATTCCACTTTGGTCAAGTGACACATCCAATCCCCTCATACTGGGAAACATACTGAGAATACAAAAAGGGGAGAAGACTGAAACGGCTCTTACTGCTGTCTGATTTCCTGAATTTTCTCTTGACAGTCCTCATCGTCTGGATGCTCCAAGGCATTTTGCTTCGCCAACTGCAGCTTGGCTGTCTAATCAGACATTGAGACAAAAAAAAAAGATATGATAATGTTACAATATTTTTACAACGTTTTGCTATGCTTTGGGGGGGCTTTGTACACGAAACAATCTCGTTACTGGTATCACAGGACACCTGGCTCCATGCAAAGTGAGAAATGATTAATTTGTTAATACTAGACTCCTCTGTCATTTTTGAATACCCCTAGGAAGAGCCAAGTGTCTCTTGTTAAAGATCAGTTAATATGAAACTTCCCCCCTGAAGATGAAACCAGCTCATTAGCCTCCTGCTGAAAATCATTCTTACATTACAATGTTATTTCTCCAGGCAGAATCACTGAAATTATATAAAGGTATGTAATTGTAACACCTTGGAGCAATTTTCATGAACTTCACCTATTTTATAACCCAGGGTTGCCAAATCTCCTGCATCTGGCGTGACACTCACGCTTTCAGAATCTCACGCTCAGGCAAGAAATCTTACAGCAAATCTATACTATTGTAAACCAAAGATTAGCTACATCAAAAGCGCTGGGTATTTTGCAAACCCTACAGACTATTTACAAGATAATAAAACGACTACATACATGTAAATGCATGTGGGTACAGACTTGTCTCGAACTGACAATCTCACGGTAGTCAGCGGACTAAAGTCGGCAACCCTGCATAACCTTATCAAAAACCAGGCTTCATCCGTTAGAAACAAGATCCCGGGTGGAGAGGAAAAAATAGCTCAATGAAAAAGATTTGCCTCCAAATAAAAGAAAATAACGGCCAAACGCTATAATATTTTTTTGAAGTTCGTGCTCACGTGACACCAGAGGGGAAAAAAGATCTGCCCTGTTTTGAAAAGTGAACATAGTCAAGAGACAGGACAATCAATCTTCTGTCCACTTTGTAAAAGGCAACAAGCCAGTCAAAAGTGAGTACTTCATGCAACATATTTTGTGAAGCAAAGAGAACGTTGCAAATCCAACATTTTAAACATTTCCGATGCCGTGATGTTGTCGATTCAGATGACATTACTTGGTATCTTTGTCTTTAGTGTATTTAGTAAGCCCAGCTTATTCCAGGAGATACCAGTATATTGCAAAGCGAAATGTATTCACACCTGCTCCAGTTTTGTCTTTTCTCTGGACTGCAGTTTCTCAACGTGCTCGGAGAGATCGGGGCGATCGAAGTCTTCATGCAATCGCCGTTTGATTTCTAATATTTCCTTCGATATCCCGGAAAAGGCCTGCGTTATCTCGTGGACCAGCAATTTGTAATGTTCAAAATCATAGTGGGGCCCAGTTCTCAAATACGCCTCATGACCCCTGCAAGATAAAAACGTAGCAACGATTTATAACAACCGTCACTCAAAACATTTTTCGTTTATATCAAAATGACTTACTCTTCGAAAAGCTTGTAAGCTTGCGCTCGTTCATCCTGAAGGTCGTAGAATCGTTTCACTACCTTTTGAAATTCCGCTGCTGACTAGAATTTGGGGGAAAAAACATTAAAATGTAACATGCCAGTAACTCATATTTCCATGCAACGCCCAGTTGTTTTCGAAACAGTCACACATATATTTGTTTACTTATACAGTACAATAAGACACCAACAGTAGCAATGAAATTGCGCACATTGCCAATTTAATCGAAAACAGAACTAACCAACAAATTATTTTATAGTCGCAATATGACGTAATTTTTTAATGAACTAACCATGACAACTATTCCAGACTATTCCCAAAATGATATATATTTCCACTCATAAATTGTTCACCCTCCAACAGAAGCGACAATGTCTAATGTTCACAGAATGTTACAAAATGATTGTCTGCCATGCGTCGCAATACGCTAGAAATAAAAAAAAAACTAGTAAAAATGGGAAAAAAATGCAAACAAGATTAGTTTATGAAGTGCTTTGCTGAACTTCCTGTTCCTGTCCGTCACTAAATACTGTCCGATGGAGTATTATGCTGTAATAAGCACCCCGTCTTATATATCCAGCAGTAACTTTTTATGTACGCCATGTGGTATTATGCTGGGTATATACGCATATATATTATGTGTTGTTAGGTTATTAGTTCATTTAAACTTTTTATATGTATGAATCGCATCGTAAACTAGCATATTTTTACAGAGCTAAAGTGGTTTGTTGCCAGCCGGAAATAACTGTGTTGCACCGGCGGGTTTCTTCGAAAAATGATGGCGGCGAGAAGAGCTTCAACGGTCCACAAACCTCTGAAAACCGCTTTGGGTGATTCAAACAAGTGAGTTTCCAGCGGTACAAGTGCAGGAAAACCAGTCAGTCTAATAATATGTATTCCCACTAGAAATAAGCCATATGAACTTTTTTTGAAAAAAGGTATTACCGAAAATAGTGAGTATTAAGAAGTTTAGAGTAAGCTGAAAATACATGGTACGCTAGATTTACTTTTCCAGAATGTTTGAAAAACACTAAAGAACTGCGTAGAAATTACAGCAAACGAAACTTTTAACGAAGTAATCAGACCCAGGACCCTGTAATGGATTAGCGATTAGATGACTGGGATTGGATAATCTGTTTTGGCCTTGTTGTTATATTAATATTAACCTTGAACTGCCTTTCATATGTAAATTCGGAGGCATATCATTACTTATTAGTTGTTACTTGTCCTTTAATCATTTTATAGTTGTTTTTAATCCCAATTTATTTGCTTTTTGCTTTAGTTCAAAGGGTGGGAGTGAAAACAGCAGCGGTAGCTTTAACGGAACGACGAAGAAAAAAGGTACGGGTGTGTGTGTGTGTATATATATATATATATATATATATATATATATATATATACACACACACACACACACA
>JAODJW010000033.1:4949656-4959656 GCA_026777045.1 Hyperopisus bebe | reverse complement strand
ATACAGCAGACCCAGAAAATGACAAGAAGTTCTTGGAGATGCAGACATTTATGTTGACTTTCCTCACAGCCAAGGTAAGACATTTTGGGTATAATACCTATTGGTTTTATGTATATTACCATGCTTTTAGTTGAGCGAAAATCTATAGCTCCATATATGGCAATGACCATTTGTTCATATAGCAGATTTACCACAGAACCAGAGTGCCATAGCCAAAGTGCTTCACGATCAGCAATATAAAAATGAAACAAAACCACAGCAAAATAAATGAAAAGCAATGAAAAATACCATTGAGATACAATTAATAAGAAAAAGCACAAAATAGAACAATAACCAGCAGCATAACGAAAGCATGTGCTTATTGTTAAGTGAGCAGCACCTATATCATTGAAGGACATGGAGTTGCTATAGAGTAGAAGTTAGTCTTCAGTCTGGTCTTAAACTCTTCAGTCGATGAAGACAGTTCTGAAGTGCAACGGCCACAAATGCCCTGTCCTCCTTCCTAAGACCTTTTTTGCCGGGATAATTTGGCTTCAATCACAGATGGAGAGTAATACACAAAAACTGAAAGAAGAAGCAGAAGGCAGTATATTAGCAGTGATGGAGGAAGAGGAGCGGAAGAGAAAGAGGCTCCATGAGAAGAAATGGAAGCAGCTGAAGCGGGAAAAGTGCAAGCAGTTCAATGACCTCCTGGACATGCAGGTAATATTTCTGAGTTGCAGATAGTTGAAGGGATTTCAACGATGCCGATGTTTGATATGATATTCAAGGTTGGCTGTTAGTCTTTCAGATAAAAGTATGATTTAAATGTCAAACTGTGGTTGATAAATCGGTCTTTGTATATCTGCAGGTCGCAGCACTGACCCCAGCAGAGGCGGAAGTGGAGCAGTTTGCACAGGAGTACAAAGTGTTCGCCACTGCAGTGGACACAACTTGCCATGAGCTTCCAGTGAAAAACTTCCACATTGAGGGAGATCGAAGGGAGTTTCTAGGTTAGAATATATTTTTCAGGAGCTTTTATGATATGCTGCTAATACTTTACCTCACTGGAGACATTTCCGCTTGGTTGTGCAGATAAGGCAGAAGTCTGTCTGAAGGAGAGTGAGAAGGTATTACTGAGGTGTCGTGGAGCATCTCAGTCAGGTCAGGCTTCCAGGTTTCTGAGGGAGATCAAAGATGCAACACAGGGGCTTGATGAGCAGCTCTCAAGGTAAGTCTGCAAAAAATAGCAGATGAATAAACAGATAAGTAATAATACAATATGTATTCCACCCCTTTATGCTGCTGTATGTGTCAACCGTTGTGTCCAGCCCCCCTGTTTTGCACTTGAAATGCTGTGTGTTGCACCCTGGTCCTGGGAAAATGTTATTTCGTGCCACTGTATAGCTGTATCTAGATGGTATGATTATAAGGCCCGCCTCACAATACGTGGCCTTAAGGTGCAGAATAATAACTTTTTAAAGGGCCTAATGTTGTTTTTTCTGTCCAAGAAATGGTCTTCCTGTTAAATCATTAGTGGAGATAATTGGGTTATTTATATACTGAGTAAAACTCAGATGCCATGTAACTGTCAGTTTTGTACTGTTGGATTTTTTCAATCTCTGTTCTGCGGAGACATAGAAATCCTTATGAACTTGGTGGTGGAGACTGCCAGTCTGGTCATTACCTTAGTTGCGTGAAACGTGCGTCATGAGAGGGCACAAATTCAGAAATTATTTTTAAAATCAGTACAGAGAATTCTGTAGTGACATGAGAAGTGTGGTGTTTTATGGTATGAGTGGGTTTATGGCTCAGGTTGAAAGATTGAGTTCTTCACTTCCAGTTTTTGACAGCTCTTTTGACGGACTTGATTCTTTTAGAGTTTTCCTGGATGTTCTGGAACTCGCCGCTCTGGTCAGTCGGCAGACAGTTGAAGTCCAGCGGACCTTGGAGGAGGACAGACTTGGGATGTTGGAATCACAAGCACTTTCCCTTCTAAAGCAATGAGCCTGCAGATGGAATCAAATCTATTCCATCCTTTATAACTAAACTCACTTTTTGTAAATAGCATAATTAGCACATGGATTTTAAATAAATAAATGTTTAAAATATACCACTGTGTGCCTTTTTTTCTGTGAATATAGAAATAGATTTTGTGTTTTGTAGTTTTTCTGAATATATGACAATCTGTTTAGAAAAACGTACAGAATCAATGCATTGCTAAACATTCCAGGGGTTAATAGGTTAGAAGCATGGTCATTGGTCATTTCGATAGAAAAATCTTGTATTAATCGAATGAAGGATAAGCAAGTATAACACAACGAATACTAGTATGTTGCACAGATTAGCTATTTGATTCTTTGTTATGTAAACCCTCATTCGTGCTTTCGTACCTCGGAAGTGACGTAGCATAAGCATAAATCCAGCCTTGTGATTGGCGCCTTCGTATTTTGACGGAATTCCGCCAATGAGTAGGGAACCTAAGAATAGCTTGTGAGTATATGTTGATAACGTTTTGTCAAATTGTGAAGGATATTTACGGAATATTCTGAGTTCTTTTTTTCCAAATCGTAACGTGTACTGTCATGTACGAATAGTGAACGTGTTGACTAATTCACGGTTGACAAGGTAGTTCGGTTGTCTCGTGCTGGTTACCGTTTTGTGACTGGTCGCTCTATATTTACTAAAGAGGAATAGTCACTGTAGGTGAAATTTCGTCACAATGTTTTCTCTGTCGGTTTAATTGCATGTTATAATGATGCAGCAGTGTCACGCCATTATAAGTAAGACTACATTTTATTTTTCTGAGAACCGTATGGTGCCCCTTTGTTTAAAAGACGTCCTCGTTATTTTGTATTGACTTTTTGTATCACTCGGTTCATATTACGCTTCTTTGTTACATTTAGTACTATCTGGTTTATTACTGTGGTGTTATGACTTTAGTTTAACACTAAACTCTTACATTTGCAGGTGTTATGCCGAAAAAGGCATCCCTGCCGTAGAATGCATGCCTGTCTGTAAATGACCGATTGGTCGCTGATCTGAAACGAGTTGAGCTACTTTGTCGAGTTAAGCTACCGTAGCGCTAATCAATAGCCCCCAAAACCCCCGTAAAACTCTAACCCTAACCCCCCAAAAAACCCCTGAAACCCTAACCCCAAAAAAACCCTTAAAAGCTCAACTCGTCAGGGATGCGTTTTTCGGCATAACACCTGTTTGTAGTTTGTAGATGTGTTGTTTTGAAAGGTACACGTCAAAATTAATTTTCTTCGTAGCCGTAATTTAATAAAATTGACAGAGGGCAATTCCAGCATTATGGATATGACATTTAGAATAATTTTGAGAAACAAAGTGCCTCAGAGCATGCACAAATTTAGTATCATGAGTCAACTTGCATATCTTTTCATGTAACCCAGGAGTGGCTAGTCTTACCTGGACCGAGGTGAAATCAGTTTTAGGTCAACTGCTCAAACCCAGATGTCAGGACTCTTCAGCCAATCATTCCTCTAATTAAGGAGTCACAGCGAAAACCTGAAGACAATGGCCCTTTCTGGATAAAATTGACCACCCCTGATGAAACTGCTTGGGTTGAATATAGACAAATACTCAAAATTCAATTCACATGTTGGAAATGCAAAGTATATCAAACAGCCCTTAAACACAAAACCTCAGATGATGGAAATAAAACCCAATGATTGACGTGATGTTTTTTTTTTTCTGTGGTGTCACACAGTCCTGTGCCTAGGGGACCTCACCCCCAGAGCGAGGGGAGGGGGCGCGGTCGGAAGAAGGACTGCCGCAGGGAGGCGCAGAAGAACGAGCAGAGGGATGGCCCCACGGAGCCCAGGGGCACCTGCACGCTCATGTGTCCAGAGCGGGAACGCCGGGAGAGGGAGGCGCAGAAGAGGCTGCACCGCTTTGAAATGGTGCCGGGCACGGAGAAGGACCGACTGCCGAAGGCAGATCCCACACGTACCGTGAAGGAGTACTCGCGGCCCGCTGCGGGAAAGGATTCCACATGCCCCCGTGACCTGCGCCCCCCCTCCGTGCTGCTCAAGACTGTTTGCTACCTGATCAATGCCATTGCCTTGTCCCCGTCACTTCAACCCTGGACCGAGGCTCGTGTTAAGAGTTTTTAAAGTTCTATTTTGCTAATACGTAGATGAAAAAATTGTACTTTAACTGTAATATATTATTTTTTATGCAAATGTCTAGGGTGTAGTCACTCAAGCCAGTTTGCCAAGGCGTTAGCCTTATTTTTATCAAACAGGTATGAAGTAACAGCAAGAAAACAAGGCATATATCCAGATAACTAAGGATTTAATTCCTTCCTAATCTGTCTTAGAAGCCTTTGCTATTTGATGACACTGGTCAACAAAAACAGACAGAACAACTAAGGCATGTCTATTATGTAATATTTGCATGTTGATTTCAGAAATGCACTCAGAATTTTGCTATTAGTAATTAGGAACGACCCTCTTAAGTGTCCAACAGAACTCAGCCAACATACTGGGACATTATGTAATGTTATTTTTTTCATAGGCTATTACCCACAGTTTTTGATTGCCGATTGTTTTAGGCTATGTTGATAGTATATAATTTCTTAAGTATGTACATGTATATTTGTTTTTTAATTTAGGGGAAATTATTTTATTTCAAGTTGTGAGCATATTTAAGACTTTGCAGAAGGACATAAAGTACTATAAGTCTATATTTCCAGAGCTTACAAGCGGTAACATGTCTTGATACGTCATCAGTCCATTTCTGATGAAAAAAATAACATTACATAATGTCCCAGTATGTTGGCTGAGTTCTGCTGGACACTTAAGAGGGTCGTTCCTGAGGCCAGCAGAAAATCACACTTCTACATTTAAGATGAGTCACTACCACCATGCATGCACACTAATATTCGTATAATTTGTGTGAGGTTTTTAATTTTTACATGGTAAGGAAATTCTGATGCTGCTCTGTATCGTCACTCTGAGGTCGGGCCCCCTGTCTGCATTGCAGGTGTATGACTTCGTGTTCGACCGGCTGCGCAGCGTCCGTCAGGACATGATCATCCAGCGGGTGTCTGGGCCCGAGTGCGCGGCCGTGCTGGAGAGGATCGTACGCTTCCTGCTCTACGCCTCGTACAGGCTCTGCGAGGAGCCGCTGCGGCTCTACGACCCGCGGATAAACGACACGCACCTGCAGGAGAGCCTGAGCTGGCTGCTGAGTTGCTACTGCGTCGGGCAGCAGCCGCCCCAGGAGGAGTTTCAGGCTCTCAGCCTGCTCTACAACCTGGGTGAGTAAAAGAAAGCCAGCAGCCCAAGCAGCGTCTGGGGAAATGCACCATGGTCTCATCCTGCGCTGCCCTTTTCCAGACAGTTTTTCTGATTTGCATGTGATCTAAATAAGCATTTTTTTGCTTTCAGTCATGCGATTTGACCAGCTGCAGATTTTTGCTGCAGTCTGCCTTTAATCCAGCCACAAATACGAGGCTTGCTAACCGTTTTCATCCTTGTGCTGTCAGGCTGTTGACTATTCTTGAATAACTCTGTGCCACGTGACATAAATCATAACTGCTACTATTGCTGCCTTCATTACTTATGTACATTGTATTAAAATTTTGAAAACATACAATAATTACTGTATATTGTGCTACTGTCTACTGTACTTCCTGCTGCACCATTCTTGGGTCCTGTATTGCGTACTGTGTACATTTTACTGTTATTTTGTATACATTTTATTACTTCCTGTTTATATATTGTTCTTATTATTTATGACCCCATACCATCATCTTGCAGTAGGTATCCAGAGAAATTCCATTCTCATTACCCTGTGTTTGTGCGATAAATCTTCCTTTAATCTCTTTTGTTCCTTTGCTGTGTCGCCAGGGTCCACCCGTGCCTTGCAGCATGCCCTGGAGCTGCCGGAGGAGGTACGGGCGGCGCCCGCGGTGCGTCTGGCACTCTCCGTCAACCGCGCCCACCTGGAACACAACCCCGTGCGACTCCTGCGTCTGGCCCGGCGGCTGGACTTCCTGCAGAGCTGCGCACTGCACCGCCACCTAGAGGCCAGCCGCCGCCATCTGCTGCTGCTTTACAGCTACGGCCACAGCAGCCGCAATTGCCGCTTCCCGCTGCAGGAGCTAGCGCGACTCCTGGCCCTGGAGGAGGCCCAGGCGGCCCGGCTATGCCAGGCCTGTGGGGTCTCCGTGACGGGAGACCGCGTGTCCTTTTCCAAAGCCTCATACCTGGAGCCCCCAGCAGGTGAAATGCAGAGCACACGCTCTTATGAACTGGTGGACAGGAAGCAGGGCGATCAATCTCTGGCTGTCATCCTCCATGGTTCTCCCTAGACCTCCTCTCTTGTAATTATTTTAAGGTTTTTTTACACAGATTTATGTTTTAATACTAATGCTGACATTCAGGATGTTTGGATTTAATGGGCACACAATGAAAAATAAAAGTATTTTGTTAAAAAAATCCATTCTGTTCAAATGTGTATGTTACCATATTTTTGGATCCTATATCGTGTACTTTGTACACATATATACCATTTATATTAGGGAAGCTGGTTTGACATGCTTGGATTGTTTCGTCTTTCCTGCATTTTTCCATATGCTTTTATCCAGATGAAACAAGACCCAAAAGTCTCATGCAAAATAAATGTTATCAGAGTTGACTTGGTACGATTGCAATTTAACCGAAAAATATGAAAATTACTTTGACTGAGAAAGAAAATGGACAAAACCAGTCTGTAGTCAAAATTGATTGACTAGATTAAAAAAGCAGACATTTTATGTCCAAGATCACAAGAATAATCATGCTTTTGGCAGGGTTCGTGGAACAGAGATGTGCATCATCCCCATTGGTCGTTAACCAGTCCCCTCCCACCCTACAATTAATATGCACAAAGTGCATCAGAGACGCTGAGAGACTCCCAAATCAGTTTTCAAAAGATTTCGCTTAAAATTCAGTAGATAGGGGATAAAACAGGATTTAAAAAACAGTAGCCTTAGAGAACAGAGAAATGGAGGAGCTTCTTGAAGATATTTTTCATTGTACAGCTTAAGGAGGATATGGGGAGCCATAAGGTAGATGGGGTGTGTCACAGATCTGGGCTGTGGATCTTGTTGGCGTGCACAGGTCAGTTACGGAGAACTGGAGTTGCTAGTCCTTATATTCCCCAAAGTGTCTCGCCTACTTTCACATGCTCATCCCTGATTGAATAGTACCTGATACACAATCACAGAAAGCTCTGCTACCCTTGGAGGCCCGAGACTCCAGATGTTCCAAGAATCCTGCATGGGTTTCTGCCCTTAGTTCCGTATGCAGCTATCTTCCCAAGCCTACTGTATCTCTGGAAGATGACTGCAATCTACAGCGTCAGAAAAAAGTACCATTTTGTACCTTTTAGGGTACAATTACTTGTCACTGGGACTGCACCCTCAAGGGTCTGCCAATTGTACCTTAGCTGTAGGTAAATGTACCTTTTACAGTACGGTAATAGACTCTGAGGAACATTTTTGTACAATTCGGGGTACATTAATGTTATTTGTACCTCTGGGAGCAAAGCTGTACCAGAACGGTACCCTTTTTTCTGACAGTGTAGGGTAGAGGTAACATCTCTTCACTGATGACAGGCTTGTCAAAAACATGCCCATCAACATTATCAATTCCTCCATGTTGAATGCAAAGCAATGATGAAATCACAGCTGCCAAGGGTGCATGAGCTAACACTCTCCACAGCACATAGGAAATGAGACTTGGGGTTTGGACTTGTTTACTGAGTTGGCTTCAGGGCGGTTATACAGGATTTTAACCTTTGGCGAAAAGGGATTATTTTTTTTTTTTTTTTACATTCCACAGATAGAATTTGACCAGTCTGTCATAAAGTGGGAAAATAAACATTAGTTCTAGTCTGACTTTTTTTTTTTTTATAAGTTTCAACCTTGGACAAGTCCTGAAAGACGCCACTGGGATTAAGCACTTGGGTAATGTGAGAATCTATAAAACATCAGTAGGAAATCCCTCCCTACGGTCATCCAGGCTTACAATTAGTGCATGGGAGGAACTCATAGATAAGACATGTCTGAGTAACTGCAAAAAAGCCCATGAAATACATACTCAGGTACTTCATTCTGTTTGTGTAAAGGTGAGGCACTAGACCTGACCCTAACATCATCTACGACAGCACTGGCTAATGGGCAGGCTGTGGCCCACAGTGACAGAGATGCAGGCTCAGTCAAAGAGACATGAGCCAGATGCGTGTCAATATCAAGATAGCCAAGTATCACGTAAAAGGAGAAGGAGTGTTATGCAGCAATGCTCAGATACACAAATCACACTTTTAAATGACATCATATAACGTACAACAACTAATTAGAAATGGAGTATCACACAATCTGTGTCTATGACTATCGCCCACTACACAGTGCTGAAAAGCACCTTCAGTCACAGACTCACCAGCGTTAAGTGCTCCACTGAACGCCACAGAAAATCCTTGCTCCCCTCCGCAACCAGACTCTACAACTCCTCCCTCCGTCATGCATCCTCGCAACAATGCGCTTAATAACTTACTGCTGCTACAATTACAAAACAGTCCAATAACCAACGTGCAATGCCTTAGCTGATGACAATTTAACAGATGCAATAGAACTATCTATGATACAGTGCAATATATGTTCCTTATTTTATATAAACGTCAACCAACTGGAGTCTATCTACATGTGCAACAGAACTAAGATTATACAGTGCAATATACTTATACTTCACATATTGCTCATTCTACTGAATTATTAACATATGCAATAGAACCATTCATGACAATGTGCAATATAGTTTTGTCTTCTCTTCAGGTTACATTTGTAATAACTTTTTACAGTCACTTATGTACGAGGTAACATAGTATTTTATTCTACTCTATATATATCTATAATAATGTCAACCAATCTCTTTTATTTCCATGACTGATTTCAACAGCTCTTTCATTTTCAATGGTTTTATTCATAGTTCAGTTAATGAAGCTACAAAATTAGTAAGTTTACATACACCACGGTGATCTGGTGCTTTTTTTGTGTTTGCAACAGCATGGATTTTCCACAAATGGTTTTCATGTGTGTCCTATTGGTTCTTGATTGCAATTATTGTAATAGTTCAGGTGGTACAACCAGGGCTGTATAAAGGGCCAGAGTTACCTGCTAATGCCTCATTCCTACTTGATCCAACACAGGAAAAGGAAAAGAACAATCTGAAGATGCTAACTGATGAGAGGGCATTGGTTCGAAAGGTCCGCTTCAATCCCAAGATGACAATGAAACAAGTATGCCAAGAACTGAAGGATTCGGGAATCAGTGTCTCACCGTCCACAGTCCAGAGGGTCCTACATCATAATGAGCTAAGGGGCTACAGAACACGAAGAAAGCCCCTTCTTCAAAAACGCCACCTTAGAGCATAATGGCCACTGTGAAGCATAATGGATCATGTGAAGCATCATGCTATGGGGCTGTTTTGGTGTTAGTGGTCCAGGAGCACTTGTGTAAGATAGATGGCACCATGAAGAAGGAGGATCACCTGGACATACTCCAGGGGAAGCTGAAGCAGTCTGCTCGAAAGTTGGGCCTTGGACAACTACCCAAAGCATACATCCATGCTGGTCACAGGATGGCTTCATCAGACCAAAATCGATGTTTTGGAATGGCCAGCTCAAAGCCCGGATTTAAATCCGAAATAGAGTATCACACAATCTGTAGAATGAACTTAAGGAAAAGGTCCACAAAAGGAAACCCACCATTTGAATTAACTGTACAACTTCTGTCAGGAGGAATGGGTCAGAATTCTGTCTGAGTGTAAGAAGCTAACTGATGGTTACCCTGCTAGACTGACTGCAGTTCTAAAGCTAATGGCAGTGCAATGAAGTATTAGACAGTATGAGGTTGGGGTGTATGTAAACTTTACACCTACTAATTTTATAACTTCAATATTTGCATTGTAAATAAAACCATTGAAAGTAAAAGAGTTGCTGCTTATATATA
>JAODJW010000033.1:4931940-4944818 GCA_026777045.1 Hyperopisus bebe | reverse complement strand
GTGTATATATATGCGTGTATATATATGTGTGTATATATGTATATATGTATGTCCTTTCCATCTATCCAGCTTCTAACTTCTTATTTGGTATTGTGTGTTTACGCGTGCATGTGTGTGGGGGACTTGGAGTCTATTCCAGGCAGCGTTGGACACAGAGCAGGAGACATGCAGCATGGGCTGTCAGTGCAGGGCACACACACACACACACACACACACGGACCCATTCACGCACCCAGACTAACCACAATACCTGGAGGACACCCACAAAACACATCATGCACACATGTGGGGGCTGAAGCAATCGGTCCTGGAGGTGTGATACATCAGTGCCCCCCCCCTCCCCCCCCCCCCCCCCCCCCTTCCGTGCCACTGTGCTACAATATTTCTGTGTGACCAATAAACAGGCAGTGGGCTGAGAGACATCCACTTAATCAATTCTCTTCTGTCAGGACCATCTCATTGGACGCTCCAGGTTACACCCTAACACTAACTCAACACCGTCTCCTTCTTCCCAGGGGGTATCTGATCGCTGCTCCCTCTGTGTTCCGGGCGGGTGTGGAGGAAGCTCTGAGCGTTACCATCTTCAACGCCGTGGTGGACACGCGTGTGCAGGTGCAGCTGTCCGTGAAAGGGGAGGCCGTGGCCCACAGCCATGGCATTGTGCGCGGTGAGTCCAATTCTGACCGGAAAACTGGACCCGTCCATCTGACCTCCCATCTCTATGGTGGAATTCTAGTCTTGGCTCTGCTCCCTTTTATTAAAACCAGGTTAAGCTCAAGGGTTTGGCCCGATATCACTGGCTATATTAAGGTGTACTACAAATGCTGGTATGCCTGTCTTGGCTCTCCTGTGTCTCTGACTTTAGCAGTGGTAGTTATCTTCCTCTGCCTCAGTATGGCATTGAACAAGCATAGATGGCCATTTATCATCCAGAAACTTTGAAGAATGATGCATATTTTACTTTCTTACTTTAATCTAGTCTTTAATATGCAGCCTTTTTAAGGTTACAAAAGGAATCAGCTTTTCCAAATTCCAATCATATCTTGTACCTGAGCAGTCTGAGGGTTCTGGAAATGATCTGCTCCTACACTTTGCATGAGACATAATGACCTGAAAGGACCGTGCATATAATTTATTGTATTTCAGTTAATCTACTTTTGTATATTTTTCTTTAGACAAAGGCACAATCAAATTGAAGGTGAGTTTTATATTTCCTATATTGTGTGATGTTCCTTTCAAATGTATTATACCTAAGTCTAGTAAAGTCTAGTTTGATTGTGAATCACTTGTATGACAGTGAAAGATAACATATTCAACATAATAATTTTTGACACGTCACATATTTTCATTATGACACAGCAGAAATGCGACTAAGCATTTGAATCGTAATATAAATGGCTTCTTCTGTGTTATGACACAATAGAAGTGGCAAGACCTCATTCAAGCAAGCAAGCAGCTTTAAATAGTCACAATACATTGATGCAAAGAGATATTTTTCCCCCACTCCTTTAAAACCTGTCTCGGATTAGTGCAGTTTGTCGGACAGTGTTTCCCCTCCCAGTCCTCTGGATTCCCATACTGTCCATCTTTTTGCTCCTTCCCAGTGCTGGTAGGAGCCAAAACGTGGCCTGTCTTTGAGTCCCTCTGGACCAGGTTGGGAATCACTGATGTAGGACAGTGTGTATTGCAGGGGTGGCCAATCTTATCCGCAATGGGTCGGTGTGTGTGCGGGTTTTTTGGGATAACCTTTAGGTCAGCTGTTCAAACCCCGGTGTGAGGACTCTTCAGCCAATCAGTCCTCTAATTAGGGAGTTGCAGCGAAAACCTGCATACACACCGGCCCTTTGCAGATAAGATTGCCCACCCCTGGTGTAGTGGAACAGTAAGGTGATACTGCTTTGGTTCACTCTGCCTTGATCAGGTGCCCCCCGGGCTGCGAGGACAGGCCCACCTGAAGGTCTGGGGTAACCGGCACCTGACGGAGGAAGGCTACATCTTTCAGAATTACACCACTGTGACGGTGGACAGCAAAGGCACAGCCGTCTTCATCCAGACGGACAAGCCGGTGTACCGACCCCGGCAGAAAGGTCTCAGCCTGGTGTGCTCGTCCGGAGTCACGCTGGACATTTCACAGCTTCACTAGAACATTTCACCAAGCTTCAGCTTTTTTTCACCAGCGGACAACAAAACATTACAAATTTTCAAGGCCTTATGGGTAACCGTGTCTTTTTCTCTTTCTCTCCAGTGCTTATTAATGTGTATTCAGTCATGCCAGACTTGAGGCCAGCGAATGACAAGGTAATACACATTCTGCCTCTTATAAGGTCTGATGTGGAGTATGGTTGTTTGTCTGGGGATTTTAAATATTACTGCTGTAGGAGTGTGTACTGACTCGTAGACTAAACAAGCATTAATGCGCTATGTCGCTATGGGTAAGTTATCACTTTTAGGTGCTGTGAAGCTCTTTGTGAAGCAGGGTGTCACGCCAATTATGTCAGATAGTTTATTTGCAAGAAGCACAACCTCATCTTGTATGGGTGGGGGGTCGGGGAGGCGGGGATGGGCAGTGTGGGAGTTTAATTAATCTTGTGCAGGAAAGCCAGAGGCTCCGTTCCGCTGGGCTTCTGCGGAGAACTCTGAGCTCCCTGTGTGACTGCAGGGAGTGGAGATGGTCCAGGAGACAGTGTGCTTATTGATGGGGGGGGTCATAAAGACTCCCCGCTGGCTCGGTGCTGCCCCGCCGCTCACAGACGGCCCATTGTGGGACAGCGGCTCGGGTGCACGGCGCCTCTCTGTGTTTCTGATGTTTGCCCCCTTTTTTGGGCTTCCCTTTCCTCTGCCCTGTCACCCCTCCCCTCTTTCACAGATGGACGCTTACGTTGTGGTGAGTGGAGGTCACGGGGACCACCCTGGGTGACGGGAGGGGGGGGTTTGGTTCCCCGCCACCAGGCAGCGGCTGGAGATTATGCGGCCGGTTGCTTCAGTACCAGGATACACGCCATCCACCAGCAAACCAACGGCCGTCCTCTCCCGCTGCATACACTCTCCCGGCTTCAGTTTGCTCTGCGGCTCTTAAAGCACCGTTTCCCAATCCGGTCCTCGGGGACCCACAGTCAATCCGTGTTTTTGCTCCCGCTGAGTTCCATGCCAGATAGTCCACATTTTTGCTCCCTCCCTGAGGACTGGATTGGGAAACACTGTCTGAAACTGACTCATACCAGTGTACCAGTTCACACGCAGAATCGAGAAAGCCCGGGAAAGCCGTGTAAATTGCTTAAATAGCTTCTCAGAAATTTATATTAGTGTGAGGCCCACAGCCATGCCCCCACTGTTCCAAGTAGGAAAGCGTCTGCTCAAGTGCGTCTAATTGTTTGACTGACTGCTGTTAGTTTCCCTTCTTCTGTCAGTATGAGGTCAGAAGTAGGTCATAGGTCAGCAGCTGAAAGTATACATTGTGTGGTTAAAAGCAGATCACATGGTCAGCCTGTTACATCAAGGATGTGATTTACCTAGAAAGGTGGCAAAAAGAGATACATCTGTATTGAAACCTTGGACTTATCATTTACAATTTGTGTTGTTTATAGGACCCACGAGGATCCCGGATGATTCAGTGGACAGACCCCAAACCTTTGTGTTGTGGTAATAAAAATTACTAGAATATTCTGAGTTTAAGATTTTAAATAACTTGTTCATTCTTGCTCTTATCTAAAGACAGTTGTATGCATTATTGCCGTGCAGCTTAATAAGCTCAACCTAACATTAATTCATCTTAACATTCATTAAAGCAATTCGCGCTCAGTGCTCTGCTTGGAGATTGAGCAGCAAGGCGTTCGTCGTTTGGTAACTGTGTGTTAATTTGGGCCTTGCAGACTTCCTGCTTCTAAAAGAGCTGCGGCTTCTCTCTCCCCCCAGGAATCGTGAACGTGAGTTTCCCCCTGTCGGACCAGCCGGTGTTTGGCGAGTGGCTGATCTTCGTGGAGATGCAGGGACACACTTACAACACGTCCTTTGAAGTGCAGAAGTATGGTGAGTCCGTGACTTGGTCCTGTGGCAAACTAAGTGACCAGTATGGTGCACATGAAATCCCCCCCCCCCCACCAAATGTTAGAAAAACAATTAACTGGACAAACCAGAACTTTTTTTTTAACCTTCTGTGAAGCATCAGGTGTGATGGCATGGGAGACAGTTGGGGGGGGGGGGCACAACTTAATGATTTAAATTCAAAGGTGTATTTATTGGGGAGATGAACCCAAAAGAAATATTGTGGGGTTGATGCCCCCCTTCCCCCTCGCTTCCTGCACCCCTGATTGGGTGCATTACAGACACGGGTTCGAAGTCACATGGGAAGTTCTGAGATACCTGTAAATGGATCGAGAGAAAAAATCAATTACAGGAGAACGTTGACCCAAAATGCACGGTTGACTGTGTAGTCATGCCAGCATTGTTATGTATGACTCTTTCTCACAGTGATGCCCAAGTTTGAGTTGATTATTGATCCACCCCGATACATCCGTGACATGAACGCATGTGAACAGGCGACGGTGCATGCCAGGTCAGTTACGGCTCTGTCCTGTGAATGACGTTTAATGCTGGATGATCTGTGTTGCCTAAGTGCCCCTTATTACATGCAGGGTATGTGTGCTTATGAACACTGAACAGGCTAATAAGTATTATACATTATTTTAAATGTTAGTACTGGGATGTATATGTGTTTGTCTTCTGCTCTTGCTCAGGTACACATTTGGGAAACCAGTAGTGGGCAAACTGACGGTGAACATGACTGTGAACGGGGTGGGATATTACCGCCATGAACTGGGCCATCCAGTGGTGAAGACCATGGACGTGAGCTGAAGAAACATCTACCCTGTTCTCATGTATTGAAAATTTATTTGACTTTGAGGCACTAATAGATTTATAGATCGGCACATTTGCTCCCTCTCTCCTGTTACTGTCCATAGATCAAAGGATCTGTGACCTTTGACCTCTGCGTACGGGAAATGATGCCCGTCGACGTGGCTGACCACTTCCGGGGCACGGTCAACATATGGGCGTCAGTGAGCAGTGTGGATGGGGGACGGCAGACCATGTTCCATGACTCGACACCTGTCCATAAGCAGCTGATCGACATAAAGTACTCCAAGGACACACGCAAGCAGTTCAAACCTGGTCTACCCTACAAAGGCAAGGTAGAAGAACTTCAACTCTTTGTAGCATTTGCAACCTCATTCGTGTGCTACAGAGGATTGCTCTGATGAAACAGAGCTTGATAATTGTGTGATTTGGGAATGAAAAGTAAGGATAAAACCTTGTGCTCGGTGTGTAAGACTGGTGATGTCACTTGTTCCCTTTTTCTATTGGCCTTCCCTTTCCACTTGTCCCGGGTCCCCTTGTGACCCAGGTGGAGGTGACCTACCCAGATGGGAGCCCGGCGGACGGGGTAAAGGTGAGAGTAAAGGCTGAGCTGACGCCCAAGGACAACGTGTACACCAGCGAGCTGACGTCCAGATCAGGCCAGGCCGTTTTTGAGATCCCCTCAATCCCTACGGCAGCTCAGTATGTCTGGTTGGAGGTCAGTGGGT
Organism: Hyperopisus bebe; assembly: GCA_026777045.1. Lineage (NCBI taxonomy): Eukaryota > Metazoa > Chordata > Actinopteri > Osteoglossiformes > Mormyridae > Hyperopisus > Hyperopisus bebe. Next base: position 4,939,239 of record JAODJW010000033.1, on the reverse strand, counting down.
GTCCGGGTGCGGCGGGGGATTTGAAGGACATTGTGAATGTGTGTTAGGATGGAGTAGAAAGGTGGAATTATTCACTAAGTTTCACCAGAATTTGTCTAAATAATTTAGCATTGTAGAACTCTCCAAAGAGGCTTCTTACTCCCCTGAACATTCTACCATCCCAGGCTGCTCTTTACCTATTAATATCTCTGACCTTTCATTCCATTTACCTCGGACGTCGGAGCTGGGAATGACGTCACAGTGACTGCGTTCCAGTACGAGAAGTTGGAAAGCCATTTAGCGATACCAGTTCTAGCCAGGCTCATTGTTAGCTATTGTTAGCAGTTTGTACCAATGCATTACGGGGAATTTTGTGCATACGAACACTGTAGCAACATGTCCACCGATAGCGGTTAGATTGAACTTAATGAGACACAAATAAAATGAAATAGTAAAATAGTATATAGGCAGCCATCTTGAATTCTGAGGTCGGGGGTGCAGAGGTTCCTCCGACCTTTCCGAGTCAGAACTCCGACTTTAGGGGCCGTTCCCGTTGAAATTTCCAACTAGGAACTTGGAAGTTCACATGGAGCACACCAAAAAGCTTAGTGGGGAACTGAGTATTGTCAGCTACAAAGCTGAGGGGTGAACTTATCTTTTCAATGTGAATCTCACAGTATAACATGGTTTGAGTTGTAATAGTTGACGTTGAGGCCAGTTCCCTCCTGAGGATCTACATAATACAGCTTCCTGTGGATCCATGGGACAGATGGAGATGTAATGAAGATCACTGATGCTAGTTAGTGTCACAGCTATTTGATTGTTGAGACGACTGTTCCTTTCTGCTACAGACCAAGGTCACGGCGATTGACGGCAAGCCAGCTGGAGACCAGTACCTTCCTAATTACTTGTCAATCAGCAGCTGGTATTCACCCAGCAAGTGTCACATCCAACTACAGAGTCCCAGTAGACCTCTCCAGGTATGTTCTCCTGGTTCATAAACTACTACCATTATATTCCTCCTCTTGATCTTGTACCTTGCAGAAGTCGGTACTTTTAAATATTAATTTAGTGGAAGAATAATTGGGCAAACAATATAACTCATACAACTTACTGAGTCTTTTAGTTACTATGTGTGATATTCACTAATTGTCTTGATATGCAGTTTGCTTCAGGTCTTATTTGAATGTTTTTTGCACTTAGGTTGGTCAGGAGGCTGAGATTGCTCTGAAATCTACCTGCCCCTGTAACTTCACACTGCACTATGAGATAGCTTCACGCGGAAACATTGTACAGTCTGGTAAACAGCTGGCGAATGTCTCCAATCATCGTGCCAAGAGAGCAACTGTCACCTTTGACAAAAATATCCACACCACGTTGCCCCCTAGTGGCTCTGGTCAGTATTAGAGAAGTCGGAATGAACTTTGGTTAATGTCGTTAGCTAGCTGGTAGTTGTTTTGCCTTAAATTAACAATGAGCAAAAAAGGCTAAGCTGAATTTTTAATGTCAGTGGCATACAAACTTATCAGCAGAGCATATGGTATCACTGCTCTTGTATTGTATAGATATGATGTCTTGCCTGATCAGATGCCAGAATTTACTGGCATTTTTTCAACAGTAATATTTGTCTACTTTATCGTACTTTATTGTACATTTTATGTCTCATCTCACTTTTCTGCTCCTCCTGGGTCTTTCTCAGCCTCAGCAGCCTCTTCGGCACACAGTGAGGCAGACGTTTGCGTTTCCACTCTGGCCTTCGCTGTCACTCCCAGTATGACCCCACTCAGTCGCTTACTGGTGTACTACGTGCGGGAGAATGGGGAGGGAGTGACCGACAGCCTGCAGATTCCCGTGCAGCCCAGCTTCGAGAATCAGGTTGAATCATTTCTACTGTAATTTTAATTTTAAAGAACGGTTGTATGTTTCAGGCTGTCATGGTGGCTCAGTGGGTTGCCCTGTGACCTCGCACCGTAAGGGTGGGTGGTTCAAATCCCACCTTTGCTCTCTGTATGGAGGGTGCATGTCCTCGCTGTGATGCACACTTTTTCTCCAGATCCTCTGATTTCCTCACTTGGTCCAAAAACATGCAGTTAGGCAACGGGTCTTTCCTAATTGCCCGTAGTGTGTGACTGTGTGCCTCACGATGGACTGGCATCCGGCCCAGATAAAACCCCAGCCGTGTACCCTGTGCTTCCTGGGACAGGGTCCAACCCCCCCTGTGCCCCTGACCAAGTGATTTGAAGAACGATGGATGATTCTGTTACCTTACTCAGCTCCGTATTGATTATGTGGAAAGGAAGATGCATGGAGTAATTAAAGAAAACAAAACTGTAGCATTTGATTTATTTTTCAGACACTTTTATCCAGAGCAATGTACATTTTTTTTCTGGAGCAGGCATGGTTAGACAGTCTTTGGTGCAATTAGGGGTTAAGGTCTTTGTTTAGGGTCCAATGGTAAAATCACTGTATCAACGTCAGGATTTGACCCATTGACCTTCCAATTACAGCAGCACAGCATCCTAACCCGATGGGCCAAACGCTGTCCCCAAAAAGTAGTTTGACAAGGAAGAGCTTCCTCACCCAGATGTTCATTTTTATAGCTGTAAATCTGAATTCCAATCAAACGAGCTTAACTTTCCATGTCTTCTTTGATTGTATTTCAAACTACACACCAGTATTTCATATTTATTTATGTGCGTGGGAATTTAGCGCTGCGGGTAGCAGTTAAAATGTGGACACATAGTAAAGAAAATTCTGGATTCAAGTACCAGAAGGATTCCCGGTCTCGTACCTGGCAAAGCCGTAGTAATGGGAACTGAAATGTCTGCCTTCGTGCAGGTGTCTGTCTCTCTTTCTACCAACGAGTCGATGCCAGGTGACCCTGTCAGTCTGCGGGTCAAAGGTGAAAAGGGATCCTGTGTCTGTCTGGCCGCTGTGGACAAGAGTCTCTATCTCGTCAAACCTGGCTTCCAGCTCAGCATAGACAAGGTAGGTCCTTCAGAAGGCCTCACTGAAACCGCCTTTCTATCCGGGGCAGTTTACGAAAGCAGTGGATTTCAGTGGTTATCTAGGACCAGTGATGTATCTTCTCAGTGCATGACCTGCTCTCTTTAGGTGTTCAGGGAGCTTGTTGAATTTGACGTGTCTGATGCCTTTGGAGGACCCAAGGACGACGGACACTTTTGGTGGCCAGGACTGTCATCGCGTCGAAAGAGGCGCTCGTCAGTGTTCCCCTGGCACTGGGACATCACCAAAGATGCCCGCTTTGCCTTCACGGTCAGTCTGTTCTTGCAGTCCATCCATTATGTAGCTGCCGCTTAGCCAGATGGACTGTGTGTCATCTCTGTTACGTCTGATGTCAAACTTGTTTAAATTCCAACAGCGTCTCATCATCACATATAATCCTCCTTTCAAAGCCAATGTTCTGATGAGCAAAACAGCCCATCAGCAATAGCCATCGTTGTTCTCTTCCTGTGACAAACTGCTGTTTGCATCTGAGGCTCTTTCACCAAAGACTGTGTTACTCACAAAAAATACAGATCTTGGATAGAATATCAGTAATCTTGGGCAAATTCTTTATTTAACCAAGGATTGTAAAACGCAAATAGATTTGTATTTAATTTAAATATGAATTTACGAACCTGATAAACACATAATTGTAATCATAGTCATTGTAATAGTCAGTTAACTTAAAGCTTCCAGCAAGCAAAACAATCAGGCCTAGAATTACTTAAAACTACTAGTAAACATTCTTAAAGTCACTCTTGCTAGCAGTTTTAAGGACTAACCACAACCTTGCCAAGTTTCTAAAGAATCATGTGAAGTTGATGCAATTTTCCATCACTTCGCTCCTGTCTTACGTGAGTGGATGGGATGTAAGCATTAGTTCCTGGGTGTAAGTTTTCTGTATAGGTACTTAGCTTTAGCCATTAGCTGTGCAACATATCATGTCATCATGGATGTCGACCCCTGCTTCCTTAGAATTGTAGTATAGAATAATCTGCAGCTTTCTTGACCATACTTGTGCTTAAGGTTTGTAACAAAGACATCCTTCTTTTTTCTGGTGAGGTCCAGCATAATTGTAGCACTTTTGAAGGAAGCCAATCCATTTGTCTGCATTAATAGTTGGCCAGACTGCTGCATTTATCCCATCTAAATTTACGTACATTAATACAGCTGCAGTTGTTTTGAGGTAATTAACGTTATAACGACGCAGTCCATTCTGGGATTTGAACCTGCACTTGTGATGCATGTGTCTTAATTAATTAAGTACTTAATTCTGCACATCATAGATCTTACGTTCAGAACCACCTAAACTCCCTTTTTTTTCTCGGGTGCTTGGCACGGTGGCTTTTCTGTACAGAGCAGCATATTCCCCCGAATAACTAGACTCTGCTAAATCACGTACTAGATTTCGATGCCGCATTTTGGCCGTGGATTTGTTGCATGCTGGCAGATGGAAAGCTTCCTTTTAATGGACCGTGGTGTTCGACCTCTTCGTCCCTATGGGGACTGGGCATGAGGTTGTGGATCCTCACTTGTTTTTTTGTGTCCTCTGTAATTACAGTCACCTCGTCTCTTTCACGGTCAGCATGCATACCCACAGTTTTCAAAATGAATCAGTGCAGAAAAAATATGGAACCGTTTCAGTGACATCGCTGCTGGGAAAAGTTTCTCTTTCGATCTCTACATTCCATAAATTTGCTTCTTTTTTTGATCTGTACAATAGGCTGATAGCATTAGCTACTAGTTATTTGCCTTGTACACTGAGCTAATAGCTACTGCTATTTGCCGACTTCTTTGTTGATCTACATTAGCTCCATTTTGATTACATAGGGATTTGACAGTCTGCAGTCTTTTTATAGCAACGCTGTGTTCAGATCTTTTGTCTTACATGTTCTGGAGGATGATTGTACTGTGCTGCTATTTTCATTTGAAGCCCATGAACCATCATTATAATTTCTTGACAAGCAATCATGATCGTTATGATCATTTACGTCTGAAAGGTCTTCTATCCCTGCAGACTCCATCATCTGGGATAACCGTTGACCATCGTTGTTAAGTTCACGTGTCTGTTAGCCATATGTGTGGCAGTGAGGAAGAATGCTCTTTTGTACATTTAGCTATTTGTCAAATACAAATAAATTTAGTAACAAAGAAGACACGCGAGACGCACATGGGTTTTTGAAAATATCTGCACGCATGAAAGGCGCCCGTTCAAAAAGAGCCTCCACATTGTCTTGTGCGCGCCGACATTCCAGACTCTCCACCGGAGTTCGTGATCCCAGCTGAGCAGAAGGTGCGAGATCCTGTTGAGAAGCAGAGAGATTAACAAATAATGCTGCCAAAGAAAGTGGAAACGGGGCCAAGACGTAACCTTAACCAAAAACCACATTCTGACAGGCAACTATCAACCATCTCTCAGTTAATATGATGTCACATTTGTACAGATTTCCTCCAGGTGCTTCAGATTCCTCCTCCTTATTCACAATGTGTAATTATGTATGTAAATATGTTTATGTGCCTTGTGATGGACATGCATCCCTTTAGGGGTGTTCCTCAGCCTTTTGCAGCCCGCCCTTGACCCTGTACTGGATACACAGTTGAAATATGGATGGATGGATTTTTCATTACTGTATTTTAAATAATCATGATATTGGATTGCCTATTTTTTTTTTTTCAAGGTTTAAGCAATGTAAAGTAAACCAGGGCGCCTTTCTTTACGATGACAGAGATTTCTCTCCCGACCCACGCACACAGGAAGCCGGCCTGGTAGTGATGACTGACTTGGTGAGCCTCAACCACCGGCAGAGCGAGGGCATGTACACCGATGAGGCCGTGCCGGCCTTCCAGCCCCATACGGCCACGCTGGTGGCCTCGCTCCCCCCCCGCGCCGTGCCCAGGTTCCCCGCCGCCGTTTGCTGGCCCCCACAAACGTACAACACGCTTCCCTCAGTCCTGCAGTTAAATCAAAGCTGGCGTGTTGAACTTAAACAAGCACTCCATCGCTATAACAATATTTGGTTCGGTAACTATGTAAACAGAATACTCCAGAAATTGCACTATAATTTATATCTTTCTGTCCTCTAGCCCAAAATAACAAGATGACAGATTGATTAACCACCCTATCAGTTTAATGTGACATTTGTCATTTTCTACAATAAGTAATAACACTGAATTATCATTTAGCATAGACCAATATGGATAATACATCTGTGTATTTTTTTCCTCAGATGTGATAATTTCAGTTACTCCAGGGCAGTTAGGGGAGAACATGCCCCTCTGACTCCCACCAGCACTGATGTTTTTATGCAAAGGGAATCGCATGCTGAGTAGCAGCTACGTAGCTGACAGATCAGCGGACAGTATCTGTGCAGCAGCCAGCATACCCTGCGTGGTCTAGGTCTAGGTCTAGGTCTAGGTCTTCATTCTCTCACTATTAAAATCATTAGACCCAATCAGCAAATCATACAGCTTGTATTCTAAATAGTATCCCACACAGGTACATGCCCCCCCTCCCGGTTGTTATGCCTTCGCCGTCATATTCGTCTTGTCACAAAGACCATGTTGTAATTTGGTGCTTCTCCGCTTGTGCCAGACTGTTTTTTTTTTTTTTGTTCGCAGGGGGGAGAAACGCAGGCGCACCTTTTTCCCGGAGACCTGGGTGTGGAACTGCCTCAACATCAGGTGTCTCATTCTTCCATCTTGTCCCGCAGCAAAGCCTCAAACGCTCATTAACCGACTTCATTGGTGTATCGGAAATAATAACATCAAAGAACAAATATCTGCGTCACTGCGACACATTCGGAAATGCTAAAGTTCATTACGGAACAATTATATCATTATATATAACTCACTCACTCAATCACTATATTGAGTATATATGTTACAGTATTGGGAACCAAACCTCACTCAGTCCTCATGTAATCCAACGAAGATCTTTAGTTAAATTTCCAAAATTCAGTACCTCCGACAGAGATTTTCCTGAAAATGTATCGCAGGGACTGAGTACATTTCGGAGATTTGCTCTTCAGTCTGCACAGTTAGTAATTTTATGCTTTTAGTGGCATTCTGAAAATGCACGTTTGTTTTGTTTGCTTGGGCCAGTTCGTTTTGAAGATGGTGCTGTTTACAAACGTTTACTGCCATCGCACCCCATGGCATCTACCCAGAGGCCTAAGTGCTCTCATGTGTGAGAATAAAAACATTATTACTGGTTGTTTGCTGTGGTCCCAGCAGAGCAGCCGTGGGCTTGAGGTGGGGGGTGGATAGTGGAGGTCAATGTGTAGTGGGGGGGGCGGGGGGGGCAGCTACAGCTAC
>JAODJW010000033.1:4918244-4931840 GCA_026777045.1 Hyperopisus bebe | reverse complement strand
GGGGGGGGGGGGGGGGGGGGGGGGGGCAGCTACAGCTACAATGTGCGGGTGAACCAGATCTGGAAGTGCAGCCAAAACTCAGAGGAGGTTGAAAGAGAGACAAGGAGAGGAAATGGGAGGATGAGGGAAGGGACAGACTTTAAAAGGGGACAAAGACATTTTAAGGGCAAAGAAGGAGTGGCCTTTGTGAGATTTGAGGCTGAGAATGAACGACACAAAAACAGACGAGTGAAAATATGTGCCATCCCCAGCTCTTTTGGTTAGATATCTATTTAAATTTAATTTAGCTAAAATGACACACAGGGGTATTTCTGGTAACAATTAATTGAAGTAATTTTTTACGCCAAAACCCGGGGCTTTTATATTGAGATTAACACTGAACTGAAATATGCCTTATTGTACATTTTCGATGCATCAGTCACTAACTTTCAGCTGAGTTTCAGTTCTGTTTGTAAATTTATGGTCAGCTTGGGCTAAAGGATAAAATTTAATAAGTTTCACGAGGCCATTTTTATACTTTCATTCATGCATTAACTTTCAGTAAATGCTTATTGAATGAGGCTTTTTTGGGAAAGCCCTGGGCCTACGGAAGGGCTCACCCCCAAAGATTAATAAAAGAAGTGTAATAGGAACCATTAACATTATCTGTATTTTTTATTGTTGCAGCAATGTAACTGGAGAAGCTGAGCTGCAATTGGACGTTCCCGATTCCATTACTACCTGGGTGACCGAGGCGATTGGCTTGTCAGAGGAAAAGGGGTTGGGCCTGGCCCAGAGGGCGGAGCTGCGTACATTTAAGCCATTCTTCGTGGACTTCACTCTGCCGTACAGCGTCATCCGCGGGGAGCAGACCAAAGTGCCCCTTACAGTCTATAACTACCTGCCCACCTGTGCAGAGGTGAGGGAGAGAGTGAGTCAAGGTGCCAGAGAGGGAGTTAAAGCCTATATATGTTTTACTTTAAGGGGTCAGTGTGTCACATCAATGCTGGCTTGTGAAATGATTTTCATGCATTCTTTTTAAAGCATCTTTTGTTGGGCAGAACCTTTTAGTAGAGAACGGTCAAGTGTGACCTGCTTCAACGTCCGTTCATTTCAAGTATTTGCCAGTAAAATAGAACAAACTGCTTTCCGCATTACTGATTTTGAAAGATGTGTGCATGTTCATCACGATAACACAGTGTAACTGCTTGCTGGACTATGGAGTGTAGATTTTACATACTATACAAACATGATAACGACATGCTGTGTTTGAATTCTATCATATCCTGTAAAATATCTTGAGAGTAATATGAGAGTTCTATTCTGTGTCCTCAGACAGTCCATTATTGAATATTATTGTACAAATATCGCAGTACATACAGTATTCTCCGATACTGTTAAATAAATTATCCCTAGGTCTTAATGAAAAGTGAAGAATCTGGCCTTCACTCATTAGTCCAACTCATAGTTTCCACACTTTATGTCAGCAGTAATCTCTATTAAATAAATCCGTAATGGTGAAGGGCTTCTCATTTCTAAAATTGGCTGAATAATGTTTGGTCCTTGCTCCTGTTTCGCGTGGGTAAATGTACAGTATATGTAATATAATACTGCTGCATTAGTCTCTACTGATGATACATGTCCTTCACAGCCTACTGTGGTCTGACCACCAAGTCAGCAGTTGGGATTTTATATGCTATTATATCTACTATTACAAGAAAATATATTTTTGTAGGTCATTATGGTGATACTCTAGCATCTCCATCCATATTTCCATTTTCTATCATAGTGACCATCTTTTGAATCCACAACTCTATTCTGCAGGTCTATGTCAAGGTATCTGTGCCCAAAGGGATCAAGTTTGTGGGGCACCCTGGAAAGTATTACCTGACCCGCAAGAAGTGCGTTGCTGCAGGGCAAGTTACCCCCACATCCATCGTGCTGTCATTCGCTGAACTGGGCGCGTCGAACATCACAGGTAAGGCATACTCTCTCACCTGCTTCCAGACTCTTCTGGGACATGAAGGAACATCTCTATGTCTGTGTTGATTCATCATTACGATGGCTAAGATTAGAGATATACAACCGCTCCTCGTTTAGCGACTAAGCTAGGCTAAGCGAAATGGTCACGAAGTGAAAATCACGGCAGCCTAGGTGTGATCACTACGATGCTTACAACACTACTTCAACATTCCCTACTCAATTTCATTTATCTTTCATTAAGGAGATATTTTTAACATCATTTTGTACATTCTTTTTCAACGAGCTCTCCCATTCCGGCATGCATCGTCATCAGGCGAACGAAATTTGGTCGTAAATGCGCACATCGGTCGGAAAATGAATTTTTGCCGCTGTGTGTTCAAAGGGTCGCTAACTGAGGTAATCGAATGAGCTGCTCGTAACTTGAACCGACGCCCTGAAGAAGTTCGAAACACGTCAGGTGTTGCCACCTTTAAGACCAGGTTCAAAACATTTTTATTCCACAGTGCCTTTGATTAGCATCAATGTTGATGCTTGTTCCTTTTACTTTTTAAATTTTTTTAACCTTTACTTGGTGTTTTATTTTGCTTTTTTTTTTTAAATTGTCTTGTGGTTTTTTTAAATTCTACATTTAATGATCTCCTTTTTTCTGATCCTATTTTATTTAAAGCACTTTGAATAACCTCTGTGCTTGAAAATATGATGTATAAATAAACATACCTTGCCTAAAAACCGAGGCCAGTTCAAGGTAACTGGTTGTTGGGGGTGGCTGGGGAGACTGTGCTGTGCCGTGCTATGCCGTGCTATGCCGTGCTATGCCATGCTGTGCTGTGCCGTGCTATGCCATGCTGTGCTGTGCCGTGCTATGCCGTGCCGTGCTGTGCTGTGCCGTGCTGTGCTATGCTGTGCCGTGCCGTGCCATGCTGTGCCGTGCCGTGCCATGCTATGCTGTGCCGTGCCGTGCTATGCTGTGCCGTGCCGTGCCGTGCTATGCTATGCTGTGCTGTGCCGTGCTGTGCTGTGCCGTGCATCCTGTAATATGCTAACGAGCGGATGCTGAGTGAGTCTGGAAGCAGGGCTGTGCTGAGACATTCGGCGACATGCGGGTGGGTTTATGGGTCACTGCAGCCCAATGGGCTCCTGTGGTTTCTTCCCTGCCCCTGAACTGAGTTCTTCCCTCTCACTACACACACAAAGGCACTTACTCTCCTTGTGCTAAACCCGTGGAAGTGTAGCTGATTTAGTCCCTATTTACATGTACTTAACGACATGTAGAGTGTTTTTCTCTAAGAATCAATCCAATAAACCATATTTTTGAAGATACTGTTATCTTTTATGCCATAGAATTATGGCTGTATGTCTCTGTCTTGCTCAGACATATAATTTGTATGTCATATTACTTAATAATTTATTAAGTTAAACTTCACGTAGATTGAGTTCCTATTTGGAAAAACTCAGATGGAATAAATTCATGTGTGTATGTATGTTTGCGTATGTGACTTTTTTATTATGTAGGGTTCAGGTCTGTGGGTAGCAGTTATTGCTCTGGGCTGTGAATCCAGTGATCCAGAGATCTTGGTAGAACCTGTGGATGTGTTCTCGCTTCTATGTTCCAGGTACCTACAGGTATTGCACTGTTTAAACAAGGTGTGTTTGAAGCTGGGTAGCAGTGAGCCTATATGAAGTGACCATCAGCAGAAAGTCCAGCATTTATGCAGGCGTGGTGTGGCTTACTGGGCAAGTGTACTGTGCCTGTGATCAGAAGGTTGTTGGTTCCAAATCCCAGTCGGCAGATGAATTTCATCGCCAGGCCCCTGAGGACTTAAACACCAGTAGCTGTGGGGATACTGTCGGGGACTGATTTCAGTTGTATGTCGGTTTGGATAAAAGCCTCTGGTAAATAAATTAATTGTGAATTCTTAAGATTTACTTTGGAAACAATTACTTAACCACCTCTGCTTTTTGAAAGCTAGAGCAGTGAAGACAAAACCACTCTGGGCAAAATTAACGTTGTCCAACAAAATTGCCTGGTTATGTCATTACCGGTGTAGAACAGACAGGATCTTGGCTGCATGTTTGATCATAAATAAATGGCAAATCTATCTGTCTGTCAGTTTATGTTTTTCTAAGAAATGTATAGCAGTGAATGAGCCCATCTACTGAAAATGGTGTAAACAGTGGATTAAGTGTCATTAGTGTAGTTGGAGGATTTTGATTGGCTGATGTGCACAGGGGTGGGCCATGTATATTGGAGGTGGTGTGGCAGGTAACCACTTTGGAGAAGGCTACACCCCTGAATGACATAATCAATATTTTATTTATGTATAATCTGTATATCTACTGTATATTATTGCTGTTATTAATTAGTATTGCTGCTATAAGCATACCGAAACAGTTGTTAACTTCGTTACAGTGTTTCTCGATTGTTTTGGACAAATTCTCAAATGAAAATGGATCTTCTCATAACCACATATGTAAACCCGCACACCCTTAAATCGACGTCTCACAACAGAATGTTATTTCTCATTGTTTTCATTCATTCGCGAATGATTTAGTTTCGCTTCTTATAGGATTTGGTATATTCACTTCGAATTAGCCCAAAAATCAGTCGCGTTTGTCATGTTGCCAAAATGAATTATATGCTCCTGATTTTGTTTAGGTCTGCTCTGCAAAACATTTGGACATATGTGTACGGTGTAAGTCATCACATGCAAAAATGTTAATTCTGTTAAGGATAAAGGAAATAGTTCCAAAATAGAGGTTTTATAAGATGATAAAATTAAAAACTGCTTGTCACAAGCCACACAACCGCGTTTCCTTACGCACTGCAATGGATGTTGCCTGTGATGATGTCCCTGCAGTTTCTTCTAGAAGGTGGTTGAGTGCTGCATGACTTTTTTTTGTGTGCTTTTCATGCTGTGTTTGGTGATCTGAATAAGTTACATGTGCATGTGAGAGAAGGTTACATACTGTAATGTAAAGCCTTGCAATGTTGCAGCTGGTGCCTTTGACATGAATAAGTAACAGTTTGCTAAAAAAAATGATCAGTAAGTGACAATGAGAAAGTGGAAACCGTCTGTCATTCAGAATGACTCACACTGACATACTGACAGTATATCTAAGCATTTTGACACTCTGGTGGAATTATTTGCCTTTCAGACAAGAATTGGTTTGGCCAAGTTACAGGCTTTTGCAACTAAACCGTATTGTTGTGCTATGTGCATGAATTGTTTTGAGAAATGCTCTTATAGTCTTGAGAATGTTACGTATGTTTCACGAAATGTGCCAGAGCAATCGAGAAACGCTGTAATAGTGAGTAATGGCGCAGACGCGCTGTTTTTGCAGCACGTGCCGTGGCCTACAGTGAACCAGAGTGCTGCAGCGATGCATTCCAGGCCACCAGATCGGGCAGAGGACCTGAAGAGACGGAGGACCGGAGGACAGCTATCGGCATGGACTTTGTGCGCCGGAGCGTGCTGGTGGAGGTGCGGGGGGGCATGGGGGGAGCTGTGCAGGCCTATCTACCTGGACCATGTGCAATAAGATGCTTAATGTCACTACAGTGATGCACAGTTGGTTGCAAAAGACAAAAAGTGGTGAAAATGTACTGTGCTGTGTGTCCTCCCTACAGCCAGAGGGCGTACCCAGGGAGTATACCTACAGTGTCTTCTTCTGCCCCAACGGTCAGTAATGTGAACAGCTTTTCAAAACTGGCATTGTTTGCTGAGCTTTCAAGCTCAATCGGACCATGTCGATCTGTTAGTTCCTCATAATATGCTCCGGCACTTAACTGGCAAGTACTACCGCGATTATGAATTTCTACGAGTGAACTTTAGAATGCCCTTTCGAGTAAAAAGTTTAAAGAAGATTGTTTATGATTACACTGTAGGGAAGCGCATTTTCATGTGCAGAGCAGGTATGAAATGGTCTGTTTAAAAGCAGCCGCTATTCTGGCTGAGGGGGGACTTGCTGTGAAAGTCACCAGACCCTTTTGAAGGAAACCAGTCAAAGCCTTTGGCTGCTCTCCTGTTCTTGCAACACCTTTCACTGTACCTGGGTGAAAATGAGATCAAATATTAGCACTTCTCTATATTTATGTCAAACCTGCATTTACTAAAGTGAAAATGAGTGTCGTAGTGGCGACCTGTTTTAAATATAGAGCTTGGGAAAGCCTGTTTTTACATGAAAACATTGCATTTCCAAAATAACACAGTGACGTGCCAATATCAAAATGAGTGTTTAGCAGAAAGAGTCCGAAAAGGGCGTACAGGGGGCCCTTTCTGGCTCGTCATGGCGGACCCCTCTACCACTCTCAGAAAGGATACACATCTCCACACCCAACAAATATGAGTACCAGTACGTGAAGAAGCCTGGACGCATGACACACTTCGAGGCGGCGGTGAAGACCCACAACGACGCCCACTTCGCCTTGTCGGCCAGCCCCCACGACAGCGCCGAGATGGTGGAGATAGTACTAGGCGGTACGCAGAACTCGCGCTCCTGGATCTCGCTGGGAAAGATGGGCGACCCAGTGGCCAGCGCCGCCACACCCGGCATCCTCTCCTGGGATGAGTTCCGCAGTTTCTGGATCAGCTGGAAGGGCGGCGTGGTCCAGGTGAGGAACGGAGCGGGCGGACTCAGATCTGCCCCGAGGGTCGTGTGTATTTGGGGAGCGAACGACACGGTCTTGGAGTGGTAATAGCTAATAATTAGTAACAACGGACATTTCCCCTTTGCGATCTAGTCTTCAGCGTGATGGTGAGGGAACACCATAAACACAACTAATAAAGACGAAACTGGAAAGGTTTTATATTGTCTTGTATGACTCAGAATATCGTTATATGGTTCCGCCATAAAGTTCTGCAGGTGATACGGCAGACATAAATGTCATCATTTGACCTGTAGGGGAGACAACAGAAAAGGCATTTCTTTCTGTTCGAATTTAAGTGGCTTGTTTAACACCGGTGGTTTTCGGGGGAGTCTAAGCTATGTAGGATGATTACTGTATCCACTAGAAAAGCCCACCCAGTGTGATATTTATCCCCAGTCCTCCCTGTCTGTGATTGGTAAGTTTCTTTCACTGGATTCAAAGAAAAAGGCTTAATTATATGACAAATCTTGTCTGTCTCATTTTTGTGGCACGACTCTAGCAGTAAGCACCAGATCTACTTCAGAGTCAAGGACTGCAGATGACAATATATTTAACTTGGGATTCATTAGTCCTCCAGGGGGCAGTAAAATAATCCAAAGAATCATCTCGGTTTGACCTGATTTGACTCCCTACCCGAGTTATTAGGGATTAGAACTAAGACGGAACGATGAACCAGACAGCATCCTTCCAGGTCGGAAATTTGGTCGCCAAAGAGGCTGCTGGAGAACTGGTGGACTTCCTCTCGTGCCCAGCGGAGGCCTTGGCACCGTCTGCTGGCGCCAGGGCTGTGAGCTCATGTGGAAGGAGGTGTGGGCACTGATGTCAATGATCACTTTCGCTGAGCCGTGCCGAAGGCTGTCACCCGCCGCTGGAAAAAACACGCACGCCGTACCGAAGGGACCAACAAAGAAACGATACTGAGCAGAACATAGTCGGATGTAATTAATTACAGCGACAAGAAGCTTTTAGAACTGTCTCCAACATCCTTTTTGAGTATTAAGTGTTCTAGGGTTTAAATAAATGGTGAATGAAGTTCAAAGCGGTAACCTGTAAATCCGGTTCACTTTCAAAAGGGTCTTTGAAATAATAAGGTGGTGTGGGCTGCATTTGGCAGAGCCTGACACCAGCTTTTACAAGGATTCTGCAACTTGTAAATCCCTGTGTGGATCAGACGGTTTTTTATACAAAGTCTAATTGGCTTCCGATGACTTTTTATTGCCTGGAATGATGGCTGTGGTGGATCCTTTCCGATTCGCTGTCATGCATGTGTATTTGTTCAGCTGCGGCCTACTGTATCCTGGAAGCTGTCGTATCCTGTCAGGCTTCCGCTCCATTGGCCAGGACAGGGTGTCTCACTACCCCAGCAGCAGTCTGGGTTTTTCAGCAGGCCGGTCTACACACCGATTGCTGCTTTGCGCTGTCAGGCCTGCCTGTCTCCTCCAGGCCCGTATAATGGGCTCTTCCGTCCAGCGCTGCTGCTTCAGAGGTGGATCAGTAGAGGACAGCCGGTAACTTTGGCCCACCTCTGCGTCCCAGGTTGGTCACGGTGCACAGCCCTCCAACGAGACGGTGATCATGCAGTGGGGGGGGCCCCTACCGGCTCAGGTGCGGCATGTGGGATTCTCCACCGGCTGGGGTTCCGTGGGGGAGTTCAAGATCTGGCGCAAGGAGGATGTAGACGAGAACCACAACGAAGCCTTTACCCTGGGGGTCCCACACAATGTGGTGCCTGGATCAGAGCGGGCCACAGCCTCCATGATCGGTGAGGATCTCAACATCCCTGTCACTCCGTCACCCAGCCAGACGACGACTTAAAATTCCTATCGACTTATCTATGGCCCGTCTCAAATGATTCAGTTACTGGTAACAGACAAATTTTATCTTCTGCATTTAGGCTTGGTTGTCATGTTTAGTATACGGTTTGAATGTAATGTGCACCAGAAGACCTCCAGATGAAGAGCCTCTTAACATTAAAGGAGAACTGGAAAGTGTAAACTGGCCAGAGTATCTCTTGATTTTCTGTTATATACTGAGAACTGCCAGATGCCAGCAGAAGGAGTTGTGCCCCCAAATGGCAAGGCATGTCAAAGACAGCAGACTGACTAGGATGTGAATCGGAGGAGTGTTTACTGTAATCCGTCCTGGGAGGCGAGATGGCATTGATAGGCGGCCAGGAAATAGCTTAAGAAAGCCTTGATTACAGTGTTATAAGTGATACCATGGTGTGTTACGGTATAGAGCTGGGCATAGCATGACTGATGCCTCTGCTCTCCTGTCTGACAGGGGATGTCATGGGTTCTACACTCAACAATCTGGATAACCTTCTGCGGCTCCCCTTTGGCTGCGGTGAGCAGAACATGATCCACTTCGCACCAAACGTCTTCGTGCTGAAGTATCTGCAGAAGACCCAGCAGCTGAGCCCCGAGGTGGCGGCCGAGGCCACAGACTACCTGCTGCAAGGTAGCAGAAAGCCCAGCCTGGACTTTCAAATGGCCGCACACACAAGCCCCGATTCTGACACTTTGCACAACGGTACAACCTGACTGGTTCTCCTCCTGCCGTAGGTTACCAGAGACAGCTAACCTATAAGCGGCAGGATGGCTCCTACAGTGCCTTTGGCGAGAGGGACTCGTCCGGCAGCATGTGGTTGGTCTAATCCTACCTACGTCCACATCTGATTGGTTAAGGAATGTTGTTATTGGCAGGAGTAGAAGCTTAACCAGCTCATTTATTAGGGTGACCAGACAATCCATGTCAGCAAGGGCACTATGAGGAGTGATCTAAAAACTAACATTTCTATTAAATGACCTGGATTTCAAGTTCGAGTTCTTGCTGTGTGCTGATTGGTCAGTCTCCTATAATCGTGCACGTGTCACTAATGTTAATGTGAACCAGCTGGATGATTCTTTCAATCAAGGGAACAAACCAGTTGAAGCACAAGAAGAACTGAACTATTTAGCCAAGCCCAGGAGCCTTTCGGGTTTAAAGTAGTTTGTAAAAACCTGAAGCGGCTCAAAGCGTCCTCCCTGATATGGATTATCTGGTCACGCTACCTTTGTCCAAGACTTCTTACAGGATTCTGTGTAGCAACAGGAAAATGAAGTTTCAAGTAAGTTTTTAGATTTTAATGCATTGTGTTCTAAAAAATGTAGAATTAGCATTTTGATAATGGATTAGAAGTGTAGTAACATACAGCTTTAGACTGTTAGCACATCTGGTGCGCTACCATTTGCTAGAGACAGAAAAATGCAGCGAGGGCTTCTCGCTCTCCTGACTTTGCGTTGCCATTTTCTTTTTCCATTCAAACTGTTGTTTTAAGACGTTGTTTACACACCTGAGCAGGATGTTGTATGTATTTCATAATACCTGGAACTCTGACATAAACCGGGTCAGGAAAGTTCTGTATTCTCCTCGGACACTGAAGCGGAACCGAATGACTTCATGGTGGAGCATGTGCCTAAGCGATTTATTAGCCAGGGGAGGTGTTATTATATTTAATGGGGGCTCTCGCTGTAAAACACAGGGCTAAGTAAACTCCAGAGTATTAAATGCAAACTTGTAATTAGCTCTGTGACACGGGCGACTGGGGCTGGAATGATTTATTTGCTGTTAAGGGGCAAAGGCGGGATGACCACCCCCATGGGACGAGTCGGCATGGCGGTACTCCCGTTACGTCAGGCCTGGGATTGCCCTTCGCTACCAGCGAACGCTACCTTAGCGTTCATGAGGGTTAGCGTTAGCCCTCCGCGGCTCGCCGTTCCGCGCCTGTTCGTCCTGACCTGTGTCTGGCCTTCCCTCTCACTAATGGCTCAGGATATATTTAGGAAGTTGTGCTAAGCAAAAGTGCGGTGAAGGAAAATGCGCATCAGGAAAACATCAGCCGCTACAGCACTACCGCTTCAGTGAGGATTAGCGCCTTTGGGGCGTCGCGGCACTAGCGGACGTCCAGGCCCATAAGCTGGCTGTCATTAAACGCTGCTCTATTCTTGCGTTAGCGACGAGTTGAACTTTCAAGAACAGGTTACCTTTTGTTTACGGGCCACAGGTAGTCATTAGTGTAGGCCATATTTTATTGCAACAACACTGAGGGCGCCGTAATAATGTGAGTCATTCCCGTAAGCTGTATCGGGAAAAGCTGAAGCTCCTTATTAAAAGGCAGCAGAGGAATAAGGAACCGGCTGTCACCTGAGTTTGGAGATGCTAAACAGTCTCAGCGGGCCTAGTTGCTTTAGGGAGTGCGGGAGTTTTGTGGGCCACCCATACGCTCTTCCCACAGAATGGTGCAAACGCCACGAGGGAACATATTTATTTGTCAAAAAATGTAGGGCGGTCAGGCCACTAATGGAGCTGGCAGCGCCTCTTCCGGCATAAACCACATACCGGGGGCATCTGCTTCCAATGAGTGCCACATGCTGGTGTGATCTGCTAGCTCCCAGCCATTGAAAGCCCAGCTTGCTGTCCCCCCAAGCCCCCCCCAGTCACACCGCACGAGTGGTGCGGTCCAGGCTTGTCAATGGGGAAACGGCGCTTATTACAAATCAGCAGGACCAAACTGGCTTTCGGAGGATTGGTTTCATCCTGGAATTAATTCATCCAGTTCAACGGCAAGCAGAAAGTCTGATTTGATTTGTACCGCTGCCCGACAGACTAGTTCCGATCCCACTCTAGATCCCACTGGTGTGCGGTCATTCTGCTGTGCTCTGGTTGAACTATAGGGCGTGGAGGTAGCTGCCCTCCTGTCATTACACAGTCCCCAGGCTACGAACGACATACGTTCCCAAAGTCTGTCTTTGTAGGTAATTCAGAACAATAATAACACAGAACAAAATGATAACACAGTAATAATAAAAGTAGCTACATACTGTACTGCACCTCTAGCCACAGAAGCTGAGCGGTGTTTTCACGTTTGGTTTTATGGATCATCGTATTTACTGTGTTTGCTGTTCTTGTTCTGCTAACTCAGCTTTGGTACCTTGGCACAGCAGCAGCTCCAGCAGTCCAGCTGAACTTTTGTAACATCAAGCCATCAGCTAACTTACCTGGTCACATGACTTCTTAGCATCGGTAAAGTCTGTCTGAAAAGGCAGTCGGATCGGGGGTGGTTTATTGTTTGCATTCACGCAGTTTACGCCTGGATTGTCATACATACTCAACTTGACTGTTGTTCCATCCATCCATCTTTCTAAATTATCCGCAGGGGGCCGGAGTCCGTCCCTGGAGACACAGGACGCTATAGCAGGGGATTAACTCGCATTCACAATCACACAATCATGGCAACTTAAGTCATCATCTCACCTAAGGGCATGTTTTTCAACTCTGGGAGATGGAGGACACACAAACCCCACAAACACAGACCAGAGGCTATTTCAGCTACTCTTAATTATTATAATTTGTCTTCCAAATGAGTCGCTTTTCACTGGTTTCCACCACACAGCATGAAAATATTAATGACCGAAGTGCATGACAAAACAGCTGGTAGCCAGGGGAATTGGAATGCCGTGCAATTCATCATTCACAGGGGAAATTTTTTTTCCAGAAACCGGTTGTGATTCCCTAACCCCTTAAGCATTGCTGTCTCTTTATGGCAAATGGACTGCAGCTGTTCAAAAGGCCTTCAAATACAAGCAGATTGTTTTGGATAATGACAAAAAATTAAAAATCTATCTCGAGAGTCACTGGCGCAGTGGGAGACTTCAGCAGGCCATGTTTACAGTGGAGGGATGCGAGTGGCACTGGCGCAGTGGGAGACTTCAGCAGGCGTTGTTTACAGTGGAGGGATGCGAGTGGCACTGGCGCAGTGGGAGATTTCAGCAGGCCATGTTTACAGTGGAGGGATACGAGAGGCACTGGCGCAGTGGGAGATTTCAGCAGGCCATGTTTACAGTGGAGGGATGCGAGAGGCACTGGCGCAGTGGGAGACTTCAGCGCCTTGCGTGGGACGCTATGATGTCTCCTGTATTTCCTTGTGCACTAAATCATCTTTACACTTCCCCGGGCTGGGCTCTTAAAACCAGTGACACAATATTACTTAACATTATAAAAATTCCATAAGACTCAAGGCTCCATTCCTGCCCTCCCCCAGGGGGAAGATAACGTCCAGGGTCCAGCTAGAGAAGATTTAATACCCCAGTTTATGCTGCCCCCCCACCACTTTTGCCTGGCTCCTGCTATAAAGTCTCAAAATACACATTTTATGTATATAATTTAAAGAATGTTTATTTCCTTTCACGAGTACCTTGCATCATTGCTTGGCCGCTCTGAGGTTAATTCCGCCATGGTATATAATGTTGTAATTAACACTCCTTGCCAAACTCCGTAGGTCCTCTGGGGGTCATTATCTGATTATTAAGGTGTTTATTAGCCCACTGTGGTGTCGTCATGTGTTTATTTATTTTTTTTGTGGTGCTGTCTTGTGTGTGGATTCTGTCAGGATGAGGAATGTGAGCTTGTGTGCCCTGTTTACACTCCGCTATGTCACTGGGGCCTCCCAGCCCGCAGAATCTGACTTTATTTGGAGGAGCTGTTGGGTACCACGGTGTCAATCTGTGCTCCGCCCCGTTTGTCAGGTTGACGGCCTTCGTCCTGAAGTCCTTCTCTCAGTCACGCGGGTTCATCTTCATCGACCCGGAGGAGCTGCAGGCTGCCAAGGCCTGGCTGATCAGACACCAGCGAGAGGAGGGCTCCTTCCCAGCTATGGGCAGGATCCTCAACAAAGACCTCCAGGTTCTCCTGGGCGCCGTTAATCAGAGAGAGATGCATGATGGGAAGGGGAATTAATAGTGGAACAGCTTGTCCGAGCAGCCAATCTGCCTGATGATTTTATCTTTTTTACAGTCTGGTTGTACTGCAGCAAACAGAGAATTCAGATTAAGCAAGTTCGGTTTTAACATGGGTAGGGACCAAATCAGCCCGACCCCCCCCCCCCCCGTCCTCCAAAACACACTTACATTTTGGACCAAGAGTACAACTGTGTGCCTGGTCCCCCC
>JAODJW010000033.1:4891750-4907266 GCA_026777045.1 Hyperopisus bebe | reverse complement strand
TACAATGGTGAATCTCCATTGAAACGGCAATTTAGTCCAAGACTAGTCTTAATCCTTGTTCGGGAAACCGGCCCTTGGTTTGTATAAATTTTACTGTGTTCAGACTTAAAAATCGGCATTGGCAGCATGTGGCTCAGTGGGCTGTGCCTGTACTCAGAAGGTTGTCAGTTCGAACCCCGCCTCAGCATGTCTGCGGGTCCTTGAGCAAGGCCCTTAACCCCCAGCTCCCTGGGTGCCGCTACAGGTGGCTGCCCTTCGCGTCCAGCTTACTCTCCAAAGAGCAAGTTGGGGGGAGGTGTAAAGACGATTTCCCCATGGGGATCAATAAAGTACCAAAAAAAAAAGAAAATAAATTAGCCTAACATACTCGGCAGTTTGGCTGTTTCTTTCCTTCAGCGTATCAGTAACTGCGTTCCCACACAGCCGGCATGACCGCTCCGACACACATGCGTCATGTGACCCTCCGTTTACAGTATGCGGCGCTAAGGCTACAAGCATTTTTTGCGAGTTTTTCAGGCTAGAGCTTCTCTGATGGAAACTCGGGTTGGTTTCTCGCTCCCCCTCCCCCCCCCCATATCTGATCCAGCGTTTTTTGCCCGTGTCTGCCTGAAGCCCATAGTGGGTATCGCATCGATGCCATATCAAATTGAACTCCAGCCTCCATCCTTGACAAGCTTCACCTTTTTGACCTTCTCCACAGATCCCCAGTCAGTGCATGACCTGTGTCAGCTTCCAGGCCGTCAGGGAGTACATTGTGGGCAAGACGGCACCCATGCCTGTCAAAGTCTATGACTATTATGAACCAGGTTGGTCATGTCATGTTTTAAGGCCCCTGTTTCTAGCCAAGAAAACATCCTTTAATCATTTTATAACTCATGTGGCTGAAGTTGCTGTCTGCTTGGGTCCCTCCCCAGCGTTCGAGGCCACGCGATTCTACAACGTGAGCGAGAATAGCCCCTTGGCCCGCGAGCTGTGCGACGGCACCACCTGCAATGAGGTGGAAAGCTCTGCTAACCAGCGGATAGGTAAGCCAGCTGCCCGCCGTTAGACTCCGCCGTGACCGTGGCCCGAAGCCCTCGGCGGGCCGGGGGAGCAAACGACAGGACGGGCCTGCGCAGGAATGTGTGCCGGCCCCCTGCCCGTGTTTGTGTGCTTTGCTGATGTACACACGCGTCCGCAGGGGGACCGATGTTGCTACAACAGAACGGCAGCATTTGCTCCCGTCGCCAGGGCTTTGTTGATGCAGTGTTTTCCTGGCCTGCCTGTGAGGTACTGACCCCCGGGCAGCTGGCTGCTCAAGCGGGGGGCCTGGTGTTTGTGGAAGGGGGCCATGCCCAGGCCCCGGGGCACGGAGGGAGAGCTGTGGCCTCCTTTGCTCTGATGACCCCTGGGAGGTTCCGCCGCTCTCTCCACCCTCCTTCCCGCGGAGGAGGTCTTCCTCTCCGCGCGCGGGGCCGACAGCTGCTCCTGCCACCTGCAGGGATGGGGGGGAAATGCGCGGCTTGGCTGCTCGCAGGGTTTGCCGTTAGAAGCTGCAGCTCGTGGGCTGTAATTATGTGGTGTGGGGGAGGGGCGGCAGTCCATGGACACCCCAGCGGTGTATTCTCCCTGCTGGCCTGTTCAAACAGATCAGGCAAACCGAAGTGTAAACAAGGGAAGCTTCAGCTGTGCCCTAAGCCTTAATATCATCTTTCTTCACTTCCCTGAAAGGTTGCCAGCATGGCGGGGGGGTGGGGTGTAATTTTGGGCTGAAGTTGAGCACCTCATCCTCCGTTCCCCTTGTCCTGCCCAGGATTCGCACAGGGGAATCAGTGCAACAATGTCTTCGGCTGTCCGGAAGAGGAGCACTTTGAGCGCTGCACCTGCTACCAGGACTGCGGATACGACGGCGATCCAGTGTGCGGCTCTGATGGTCAGCTCTACCAGAACCAGTGCCAGATGGAGGCGGCCGCCTGCCGCAATGGTACCCGCATCGAGCAGATGCCCCTGGCCCAGTGCCCCCAGAGTATGTCTGCGCGTACAATCCTCACTGAACTGGTTATGACACTGCACCCAGATGATGTCACTGACCTCACGGACTATCCTCCCATGTGCAGCCATGCTTTTACTGGTAGATTTATAGCTTCCAGTGCAGCAGAACTGGAAGCCTGAGATGGGAAAAATACAAAAAAATACAAAAGAAATTCTGTTTTTGATATACAAATATACACACACGTGCACACACACACACACATATTTGAATATGTATATTTATTTTTAGTTATAGGACAAAAAACCAGTGGAACATTCGCAAATAATTCCTCATTTTTGTTTTCACCCAGCAAATAATTTCCTATTAGTCCAGTGACACATTGTGGTCACGAACTCTTCCAGACTATAAACAACGGTTACGGTTGCATGTGAGAAGATCATGTTTTCCACAACAATCAAATGTGTTGTGCATTAGGACGACGCTGTGAAGCTGTTTGGAAACGGGCGCTGTGTTTGAGGAGTGTCTGCGTTTGAGGGCCACACGCGTTTGTTATGCAGACCGCATGGGAAACACAGTGTTCTGTGTTGGATACTTATGCAGCAGCTGAGCAGTGGATCCCGACAGTCTTTCTGTCTTTTTAATGTCTCTTCCACCTTTTAGTCTCTGCTCCTGATCCTCGGGAAGAAGGAGCTTGCGATTCATTTTCCTCCCACATTTAAAGGCTGGCTGTCACATTATAGCATTTAGCTGCTTGCTGTTGGGGTTGAAAGGCATTAGGAGAGCCCCAATGCATGCTGGGAATAGCCAGCCTGCACTTCGCAATTAGGGGAGTGCTGAATGTGCCCAGGCACGCCCCCCGTGGGTACGGTCATGTCCCGGCTGACTGTGGGGGGGCTTCGCTGTGAGAACAGCTGTTCAGGGGGGGGAGGCAGCCAGCCCACCCCCCCCCCCCCAGCCCGTCACTGCAGTATTAAAGGGCAGCCCAAATGACAGAGTGCTTTGAAAAGCCTGACACATTCCTCTGAAGTGCAAGGGCCAAAAAAAAAGAACCTCTTTCCAGAACGGGGAGTCGTATATACAAACGTTTGGCTTTCGGGGGACACCTTTTCCGAGGACTTGGGAAGTTACGTTAATGACGGTCAGTGGGTCTCGCCTGTTTGTTTCTGTTTCTGTGTTTCTGTTGACTTTCCTCCGCTGGTAAAATGGCAGCAGCTCAGCAGAGTAAACAGGCCCCTGAAACTTGCTGTTTGCTCCCTTTACCCCATCAAACATCTGCATGAAAACAGGAATCAAACCACTGACTTTCAGTGTTGGACATTTCAGGTGCAGAAGTTAGAAATCCAGACCAAGATTTTGTTTCTACCAACCAGTTCAGTACTCTGTGACTGTGACTCTTTATGATCAACTGGTTGGTAGAAACAAAATCGAGATCTGGATTTGTAACTTGAAATCTGAAATGCCTAACACTGCTGACAGTGTGTGAAGTAAACTAAATATTATTATTATTATTATTATATTATTATTATTATTTATTAATCTAAAAGCTGACCAGACATGATTATTTTTTAAGTGCCTGGTAGGGATAGGCTCCGGACCCCCCGCGACCCAGTAGGATAAGCGGTTTGGAAGATGGATGGATGGATATTCACTGAATGCTCACACTCTCTGTGTTCTGTGTGCAGTAGAGCCAGTTGCTGAGGAGTGGCAGCCAGTGACAAGGCCGATGCAAGTGCAGGAACCTGAGGCCACACAGACAGGTACAGTACACCTCACAGTGACCTCATAGTACACCCTTTTTCGGGAACCAGAACCTTTTTCAGTTCTGTCATGTTCCTGCTGCAGGAACTTGATTATAATTCCTTGGAGGTAGTTCTTGAACCTTTTTTTAGTCCCTACTCTGGAGTAGGTGCTTTTCACTGAACCAAGAACTACTGGGTGGGGCTAATAGTGATAATTTTTGATGATTGGTTATAAATGCATAAATGAATATCTATTTTATCTACATATTTCTGCATTGGAAAATCCAATCAATAATCAACATACTTCTACCTTATATCACAGTGCTGATGGTAACACTTGCCGGCAGTTATTAGAGGAAATATTGTTACATCGTTTTTTTCTTCTGTGGAAAACAAAAGGTTGACCTGCTGACCAGATTTAATAATGAAGTATGAAGATGCTGTGGGCTGTAAAAATAAAATGTGATATTTTCAGACCACACAATCAATCCCCCTAGTAACTAAAGGACAACCTGTTCATCCTGCATTGTTTTGGAGTGGCAGCGTAGTTTCCTGTGAATTACATGTGACGTTTAGCCCGCAAGCCTTTTGCTTCCCCCCATGCTTATTTAGGGATCACAGTTCCTGTTGTGCAGTGGAAAAGGGACACACGATGGTTAGAGATGGACCAGGAAAGAGGAATTGGGCTCATTAAGTTCAGTGGGAAATACCTAACAGTGACCTCATAGTACACTTTATAGTGACCTCATAGTACACTTTATAGTGACCTCATAGTACACTTTATAGTGACCTCATAGTACACGTTACAGGTATGTCATAGCATACCTTTTTCACTGGCATACAGGAACCAGGACATATCCAACCCGTACCATGAAGAGACACTAGTTTCGGCTCGTTTTGATCAATCAGATGATGGAGACACAGTCAGCTCGTTTAAGTCATGCTTTCAGCACTACTAGTAAGCAGGGCCACGTCAGCACGGGTACAGCTTGGGTACTAATCTGCAATGAGAAACCATCTCTTCGCGGTATGGCTGTGGTACGGCTTGGTTCTTGATGGGAGTGGAAGAGAGCCAGTAGCACATCTTACAGTAACCTCATAGTACAGCTTACAGTAACATCATAGTTCACATTAGTGACCTCATAGTATACCTTACAGTGATGTCAGAGTACACCTTACTGACCTCATAGTGCAGCTTACAGTACCATCATAGTACACTTTACAGTGACCTCATACCATCCCTGGCACTACATTGTCCCATCAGTGTCACCCTAGATCATCTTAGCTGCTGGGGAGCTGACACACCCAGCTAGTGGGACCAGTTGCATTGCTCATGCATATAACCCAAAGAACATGGATCTGTCTGGGTGCGCACAGACCTGGAACAATATTAGTTGCATATTAACAGCTTTCTGGGCCATTTAAACTGAAATGGAAGACTGGAAGTCACGTCAATCTGTATGCAAAATATTTATAGCTCTTGGACATGTTGTCACGAGTGTCAGTGTCCCCCCCCCCCATAGCATGCTAACCAAACGGTGGGCGAGTGGGTGAGGCTGAAGCAGCCCCTCCCGCCCAGGCCTGCTGATTGTGAAGGTCTTCCCAGGCTTGATTACATGGGCTGCCACACAGGGCTGTTTGGACTTGCCCCCACCGGCTTGGGACAGTGAAGAGCAGAGCCCCTGATAAACTGAGGGCTGGGGTCCGGCCGAGTAATCACTACTGCGTGCTTGTGTGTATCACCAGAGCCCCATTTAAAGGCTCACGCTCTCATCTTGGCTCTGACTCGTCCGGCAGGACATTTGACTGAACATCTAGGACGTTTGACTCCAGATTTTTAATTGCCATTCAGAGGAGTTGTGAGATTTCTGAATTTTTACCATACAGTAGTAAAATGGTTCTGCCACAGGGCATGTAGGCTTCGAAGAGTTCATTTTGAGGTGCTGGTATTCCAGAGGATAGAAACCTGTTTATTCTGGAAAGGGAGACACATGGTGTGTGTGCGTGTGTGTGTGTGGGGGGGGGTTGGTACATTATGGGTACCAAATGCTCCCACAGTGTAATAAAAACCTGTTATTTTGATGTTGTGGGGAAAAATTTTGGTCCCCGCAAGTTTTGTAAAAATCTGTGACTACAAGCAAAAAATTAAAAATCTTCCATTTTGTTTGGTTACTTACGGTTAAGTTTAGGGCTGGGTAGGGGTTAAGGCCGTCTTGTTGGGATTAGAGTTTTCCCCATAGAAATGAATGGGGAGTCCCCACGAAGATATAATTACAAACCTGTGGTGTGTGTGTGTGTGTGTGTGTGTGTGTGTGGGTGTGTGTGTGTGTGTGTAGGGGGGTGGGGGTACTGCAGCCACGCCAAACCATCTTTCATGTGGCTCTGCCTGTGTCAACTTGTTCCCATCCTGCAGTTCGCAGGGGGGCGAAATTGTGCACTGCAGGGGAGCCATTAGATTCAAAGGCTGTTACAGCTGTCGGCACCAAGGGCGCGGGGCAGCGCACGGCCAAGTCCGTGACGAAGCAGATATACAATTGCCGTGAAATACCACATCTCGGGGAATTCTTCGACTGACAACTGTGCTGCTATTGTTTGCACACACACTAAACCAAGGTTGCTGTTATGCTGGAGGTTAGAGGCGAGTAAGTGACTAACCCCCAGTGATAGATTTCAGGCTCTGTAGGCATCTGTGCTGGGCCCGGCTCTGCTTTCTTGGGCTATTGTGACCCCTACAGGCGAAACTGGTAAAATTATCCTAACAATTTGTTATAGGTGTTAGATGGACGGCAACGATAACAAGCAATAACCAGTGTTGGCGAAGCTGTTAATCCATTAGACATGGAAGGGTCAGGTCCAGAAAGTACAAATCCAGACCAAGGTTTTGTTTCAACCAACCAACTGAGTATAAAGAGTCACAGCTGCAGAGTACTCATCTGGATTTGTATTTTCTGGACTTGAACCTTCCACCTCTCTCTGTACTGGATTACTTTTGTGAGTAACTTCCCCAACACTGGCAATAATAATACAGTCATTCGATGTACCGTGATTTTTAGCATATATTTGTCAGTGTATTTTTCACTGTCATGTGACTTTCCAGGAAAAGAGGAGCATGAGTCACTAGCGGAAGCGTCAGACTACTTCTATGAATACGGCGCAGAGAGCGAGCCCTTCCCTGCAGAGGAGGACGATGGCAGCCAGACGGAAGGACCCCACGACAGCCTGTTGCACCCGGTGGACACCAAGGACACCCCTGAGCGATGGTGCGGCCCTGGATCCAGGGGTGGCTAGATTCTCATTTAAGTGAACAAGGCTCTGGGGTGCGGAGGTGGAAAATTCAGGTAAAGAAAGTACAAATCCAGGCCAGGATTTTGTTTCAACCAACCAGCTGACTACTCTGTGACTGTGACTCTTTATACTCAACTGGTTGGTTGAAACTAAACCTTGGTCTGGAATTTGTGTTTTCTGGACCTGAACTTTCCACCCCCGCTGAGGTTGCAGCTGAAACAAACACCAGCATGCCCTACACCCCTCAAAGTTTGGAGTTTGACTCCAGCGCCCCCCAAAGACTCTGAAAGTAGCTGTAGTTTTATCTGGTGTTCATTCACGCTTCGTTTATCTGTGGTCATTATGCTAATAACGCATCGGATCGGACAGTTACATCGCATATGGGGTTTCTGTCTCCTTTAGTGACGTTCCGTATGTTAGGAGGCCTAAATTCGTGGCATGCCTGTCGTAGGCGTAGCGCGTCTCTCTCTGGCAGGGCATGATGGTGTCGGACAGCCGCTTAAGAGTTGCACCCCTCACGCTGTGTCCTGTCCTGCTCTTTTTTCACAGAAGTGCCCCCCCCCCAGGCCACAGCGCAAGACATTCCTCAGCTGTACAGTGCTTGTAAATAAACCACGGTGAGGGGAGAGCAAAGAGGAACGGGGTGGCGGGGGGGGGGACTGAGAGGCAGGGGTGGAGCAGAGCATGTGGGCGGAAGAAGTTTGCTCAAATCGACGGTCTTTTATGCCCCCACCTTATCCACACCAGCAAGCGTCCCTTTATTCTGTGTCTGTATGATGTTTCATATAATCTCTAGAGTAAACGAACAAATATTTATGTTTGTAATTATACTTGAGTTAAAACAAATGTCTTTGTTTTTTTCCCTTGTGGTATTTATTTTTAGCCCGGCATCTTTGTTTGATTTTTTTGTTTGGTTCGTTATGTCCCTATTTTCACTTTTTCCAGCCCAACATCGCTGACCATATGTAACCACAACATATTAGAAACTTCAGATAATATTTTTATATCAAGGATCCTTTTTAAAAAGCCTTGTACAGCTAATCTGTTCAAATACTTTTATTTAATGACGGTCTTGCTCAAAATCATAAAGCCAGACATGGACTTAATTGTACATTATATAAGCTATTTTGTTATATTATCTAGTGTCCTAAACAATTAAATGAAAGCAAATGAAGTCTTACTGTAAATTAAGATTTTTTTTTAAAGATTGTAACCTCCCCCCCCCCAACTGCGACTATAGTGCTTCTTAAAAATAAAAACATAAAATTGTGTATATGACCCTTGTGTGTGACCTGGTTTATATAGATCCTTCATTCATGAACATGGTTCATAACTTTCACAGGCATGTGCGGGTGAAAGTTGGGCTGTTGCCGTCTGATGCGCTGGTGCTGATTCACGCTTTCAATAATGTGTGATTAGTAACCTGACACTCTGACCCCTGCTAGCATAACCGCGTGCTGCGGGTCAGTTCCTGCGTTTGCCCTCGTTAATAACGCAGAGTTGGATTTCCTAGTCGGCCTCCTGCGGAGCCCGTTAATCATTAATGCTTGTGTGTCGGTCAGAAACGTAGGCCGTGTCTTCACGCTTCTGACGGCACACGGCCGGTCTCTCGATTATTCTCCTTGGAAATGTTAACGGTCTGACAAGAAATTTTTATTCGTTTAGACCCGGTGCTCTGGGATCCCACCTGCCCACCTTGCATAACTGAGTTACCGGCGAGTTCTATGAGCATGAGTATGAGTTATACATCCTAAGAATGTTCCAGATTCGTCTCCAGTTGGGTCTTCTCATTATTTTACAAAACCGAGAGAGGAATTTGGAATTCTAGAGGACCAGGAGCCTGGAATGTAGTATGGTCTGATGTGTATGGAAGAGGGGTGATAATCCCCTAGAGACACTGGATGGGATGAGCGAACAGAAAAGCGGGGGGGTGGTCTCCGAATTGAAGGACTGCTTCAGTGCAGATTATGTTACGTGAGACTGAACCCGAGTGATGACACAGTTGCTGTGCCTGACAGTCACCTGAAAAGTAGCTGTTTCATGGGAAGCCTCCAGTGGACTAGAACACCAAGGGGCTCTTAGAAGTGCTTGTATCACGTTAGGACTTCTAAAACTTTAATATGAACTCAGTTGCATTTGTTAACAATGTAACTAGTTCTCATTTCATTTGTAGTCCTGAAAGAGGGTGAATATTTGACAGTGAGCACCAAGAATTCGTGCATCACGCCGAAGAACCTAGATGCTTGATAATCAGAAAAGACATCCTCTACAGCCCTGCATGAAGATCTCCGATTCACTTCATACGAGGCCAGCTCTGATACCTCACCTAGAAGATGACATTCTGCTGATCAAGCGTGAACTGTCTGCTTCAGCTCTTTGGCCAGAAGCTTGAATTTCAGAGCTTAAACCAGCATTAGATGGCTTCATCTGTCAACAGTTTTAATTGTTTTTGGCATCATTCGAGAAAGCCAGCCTGCATTTTTTGCATTCATTTCCATCGGTATGTCAAGAAGCTGTACTCTTGCCTTCAGTTTTTAACAATACATATTGGGGTAAAAAAACAAGTGGTGGATGCATTTTGATTCTGCAGTCATTTGAATCTTAAAAATTCACACTGAGGAGAATCATTGCAATGAGATTCATCATAACACCTCAGTTCATTTTTCATTTGATGTCTATAACCGTTTATGCATGTATTGTAGTAAGTACATTGCATATATGAATTGGACAGTTGATCAGAAATGTCTCACTGAATGCGGACACCCTCGTCCTGTCTGTACATATAAGTCGCTTCTCTTCAAATAAACTTGCATTCCAGACCAAATGGAGAAGAATCCTCCGAATATCGCAGGCAGAGAAAAGGGTAAGTCTCCAGAATTTTACTAAACAGTCACTAGCTTTTAAAACATAGATCCCATTATATGCTGATTACTCTGAATACCCTGGTGTAAAAGGTTACAGTTTAGACCAGAGTATGGTCAAACCTTATGTTTGTGTTTTACGCAGATTGGAATTTAAATGTATGTGTTCAGTATATTAATGTGAAATTAAATTTTAAATTTGGATTTATTTTTGATAACCAAGGATATTTAGTTGACAAATTCTTTGTATTAATGTATTTCCATAACCATATCTTGATCAGAAGGTCACGTAGCGCCGTTAGAATACCGACGAACCCAAATGCTCCAATGAACACGGGCACAAAAATCTCTTTTCTTGCGCGCGTTTTTAAAATGTGCCATGTGACCACGACGCCAGCGCCTCTAAAGCGGCTCATCCTGTCGGCAGGTCCGGGTCCAGGCCGCTACGCCCTGCCTCCGACTATCGGTTTCCTGGGGCATGATTTTACGAAGTCAGCCAGCCCTGCGTATTCCTTCCACAGCAGGATGTCCGACCACAGTGAGTGGGACCAAGCTATCAGGAGGGCGTTTAATCAAAAAATTATTTTAAAATTTGATTATTTCTTCCACCTTCTTAATATTAAGATCTGCAAATGAAAAATAAGCTAAACTATTATAAAACCTGAACAAAGACTAGCAATAAAATCTAAAACCTTCCCATTTATATCAGTAAACTGTAATGTCAGACTTCGGCCACTTGAGGGTGACAACAGCACAAGATTTAACCGTCCTGAGCTCTTTTAAGCGGAGGTGGTTTGAGCTGGCGGTGTGCTTCCTTTGAGACGTTATCTCCTCGGTAGGCGGTGATGACACTTTTACTTGTTAAAAGGTCTTGATATTTAACTGAAGCAGTTGAGTATCATTTTAATCGGGTCTGGAGCTTTAGGCGTCTGGAATGCTGTTGTAAACCTCTTTAATTTCCAAGTCCCTATTACTGCAATTACATTTGCAGTTTGACACTTCTGTACAAAGCCACAAACAACTTCGTTGCATTTAACACCTTAATTCTGCTGCTTTGTTCACCCTCTATTCCAGAAAAAAAAAGCATTTTATGAAAATGAACTTTACAGGCATTTAATACTAATTTGATCAATTAGGTCAGATGAATTAAAACTAACGCACATATTGTTCTTGAATGACAATGATCTTTGTCTAGGCTACAGTTTCTCCCCTAGGATTTGAAACTGTACAGTGCTTGGATTTCAAACTGCATATTTTTAGCCAAGTCCAGTTCGTAAATAGTCATTTATATTCATAAAATGATTTATATTTGGAAAAATAGAGTGGTGTGTCAAATTGATTTTTTTTGTGAAACCAAAGAGATGAGCAGAGCAGCGTGAAGTTTATGTTGATTTCTGAAAGTCCTGCGAATTTTTTTGTGACTCATGTGTGCCTTTCTTGGGTGTGCATTGCATAGTGTTCTCTGTGGACTCCAGTCCTGGGCCAAAATATCATGTTGACGCAAAAATAACTCGCTTCGGTAGGGACGGAACCCCAGCGTACTCAATGCTGGGCAGGATGAGGCGTTGTGGTAAGTCTACTTTTGTTAGCTTCTCAATTTTATTTCATGGAATCTGGTGCAGTGCCTTCGTCCAGTGCTTTAAGAACCACGGTATGCACACGAAGAAGGACATTAAACTAGATTTCCGTGTTTCTTAAGAGCAAGCTGTTTTACCACATAAAGCTGTTAGAAAATTTGAAGCTGGATTTTGTAAGCAGCCTGCACTTGAAGTGTAACTTCAGCCAGCGATGGCAAAAGTACCTATTGAAACAAGCATTGTTCTCCTTTTCTGAAAAACTGGATGCTTTTACTGACCGACATTTGAAGGTAGGTTTCATAAAACCAGGAAATGCTCGGTGACAGAGCAGTCCTCTCAATGGGAGCTAGCTATAGGCTAACTGGTGGGTGAGCTCTGCATTTTGTAAGACAGACACTCATGCATGGGCAGGGCATGAGGTTTCAGCAAGTTCTTCCAGTTCACTGAATCAAACTGCTGCAGTATTCAAAGCATATAACTGAATACATGTGCCCGAAATTGCAGGCCCTCAGAATCTGCTTTTCACAAGAATAAATCCATGTTTCTCTCATAGTGGAAAACTTCCAGACTCCAGGACCCGGTTCTTACAATCCTGAGGCAGCTCCCATTGTCAACGGCCAGCGAAGGCCCCCGTCATACACCATGGGCTCTCGAACCCGCTACCGCGGGGTGGACAGCATTCCAGCCCCCAACAAGTACAGCCTCCCTTCACTATTGGGGTCTAAAGTACCCACCAAGCCGGCCAGTGCCAGCTACACCATATCAGGACACTGCAAGTCCGGGGGGGCGTCACAAGACCTGGCCAAGACCCCAGGTCCTGGCAGGTACAACAGCACCGATCCCAGCGTCTATTTGCCCAGGCAGCCAGCGTTCTCCCTGCTCAGCCGGCACAGCCTCCCCCGCGACAGGACCTGCAAGCCAGGCCCCGGCTCACACAGCCCCGAAAAGGTCATGGTGCATAAGCCCCGCCCCCCAGCCTTCTCTATGGGCATCAGACACTCTGAGTTCGTCACCCCGCTGGTGGTAGACACTTTGGACTGACCTGCGGGTCTCTCCACCTCAGCAAGATCCCGATCCTGTTTCCTGTCGTGTTTCATAATCTTTTTTCTTGCTAATATTTCTTTTGAGACCTGTTTCTCTGGACCCAATCGCAGTTTAAAAGGCAGTTTTCTCAAATGGCATTTAATTGTGAAGGTGTCAGATAAGAGGTATTGGGGTTTTTTTTCTGGTGACATTTTCATAATGTCTACAAAGGGAAGACAGAAAAAGAGGCTGGTTACGCTAACCAACGTGAGCAAATCAAAGCACATGTCACTCAAAAAATAAACAGACACATGATAGCAATTCACATTTAATGAATGTAAATAAAAATAAAATAAAAAACCTACTTAACAATGTAACCCTGTAGTAGAAGGAAAACGGCAGTATGGGTTCGATAATCATTAGTTTTGTTAAAATTAGGTCAAAATTGTACAAAGGTGCTAAAAATCTTTATATTTTATGGATTAAAATGGTTACTTCTGAGAAATATATTATTGTAAACATACTATTCCAAGCTTATCAAAAACAATATCATACTTTGTATATTCATTACCACAATACCTCATACTTCTTACTGTCATTTAATTCGAAACTGTGGATTATCTGCACTATTTAGAAATAAGCCTTCTCGACGACCATGCGCAAAAATGTGAAATTAATATAATCAAGAGAAAATAAGTAAGCGCCTCTTGAAAAAGCAGGCAAAGCTTGTGTTTTCAAAAAAGTGCATCACGAATTATAGATAGGCCTAAGTAAAATGTACCAGCCGCTACTTAGTTCTCTTGCCGTCGGAAGTCCTGACTGATCGGGCGCTGCGCACCCACGCGTTTGCCCGGTTCTCTGACTCCGGCGCAAACTGGCATCTCTGTCCCGGCGCTGTATTACAGGTGGGCATCGTTTCGGACCGCTGCGTCCTTAACTTTACCAGCCTTTTTGTTACTTTGATGCACCGTTATTCGGCTTTGCTATTAATATTAGTTATTAACAGCAGAAATACCCAGGTGACATTTTAACTTTATTCTTGCCTCGCCTGCAGAACGGAGCCGCTTCGTTACGAACCCTAAACGGAACGAAATGAAAGGCGACACGATTATACATAATGAACCGAAACGCCGCGCCAGCGTGTTTAATTCGAGTTGGGGTTTTATTCTCCTACTTTTTTCTGCTTTGAAATCGGAATTGAATCGCCGCCGTTGTACTCATGGACGTAGCCATTAGCAGTCAGCTGTACATGTGATGGGAAGCGGTTGCCAGACTTTTATATAGAACGAAGACCCGCATGTAGAACGGAGACCCGCTTCCCAAGGTGGACGGACCGGGTCCAGGGTGCATGTATGCGTGTGGCTGCATTCAATCGGGAGAAGGACGTTTTACCGCAAGGAAACACAGGCAATGCACACGCTGACAATAACCTGCAAGGTGGCCAGCTCGGGAACTTAATGCGATAATCAAGTATATTCAATATGAGGTGGAATGTATTAGAAAAAGGAATTGAAGGCGATCATGACCCAGTAACCTTGTTGATTTCTTTTCTTGCTATCCGGTTTTTTAAGCTCGCTGGCTTTTCAATGTAGGTCACTACTGACGTTTACTCGCTGGTATATAGGTCCACTGGACAAGGTGTTTCAATAAGTACTGACTGCTACATTAGTCCTGTATAAAAAATATTAGAATGTATGTTGATTTCAGTTGATATGAAAAATATTGTGTGGTTTTTGTTGTAACTGTTGAGAAAATTGAAATAAACTAGAAGCCTTCAACGAATATAGAACAACGGAGGGAAATCACAAATATGCGGTAAAGCTGCTTTGAAAATATGAACATGACAAAACGTTTAAAAGAACTAATTTAGTCACATTTAACGAATACATACCTAAATAAATTTATGTATATATAAATTTATTTTACTAATTACTGTTGTTTCTGCTGTGTTTTCTTTTCGGCTTTTACAACAAACGTCATTTATATTATTAGGCACAAGTTAATACATTTTCCGGTTACATGTAAACACTGAGCTAATTAAGCAAACAAAGTTAATGATGAACAAAGGAGCCAAGTAATTTGATCAAGAATGAAGTCGAACTTGGCCTTACCAGAATCATGCCATGGATATACACTGACCTGGTTGTTTCACTTTGCTGCTTTATAAACTTTTAGTTTTAAATGTCAACGGTTAACCACATTGTTTCTGTGAGGCCAGAAAGAATGTTTGTCCACCTGTCAAGCCTATAAAATTGATGCTATACAAACTATGCACAAAACAAACCACACAAATCTTGCTACCTTGGTGGTTGGGCAGTTTTGAATCTTGTTTTGGTGGCCACTTGTGGAGATTAAAATAAGATTACAATGGTGAAGTTTCATGCAAAAATGAGTCCGGACAACAGTCTCTTCAGTATTTCTGTATAAAAATGATTTCTCTATTTTAGAATAATAAGATGATTTTTTTTCTGTAACTGGTACCATTGGTCAGTTTATACAACCAGATGTGTTGTCTGATATCTGTTTCTTGCTAGTGGACTCCCTGGGTATTTTATTAAAATTGTACTAAGCAGTTCAGTAAACACAGTTACCTCTTCCTGTAATGATTAGAATATAGTGGAATGATTGATTTCTTGTCTAGTCAACACTCATCTTGAGTATTAACATGCATTAGTCTACATCAAACATGTATTACATCATTTCTAAGAAAAATTGCAGGTTTTTTTTGTGTTGAACAAGGAAGTAAGTGTGTTGATCATGTGATTGGATGCTGGTGATCGTGTGATTGGATGCTGGCGTTAAAGAGGGTGTGACCCATGGCCCTGTGGTAAATGTGACAGGGGTATTCTGCCATGCTGCACAGGAGAGCGATTGTTTGATCTATGGACACATGGTCCTCCACACTCTGCGCACGCGGCAGTCTACACACTCAAAGTGAGTGTGATTCACGTAACTGTATTTTTAAAGATAGTGCATAGTTTGTAACCAGCTCAGATAAACCATCATACATTGATACTGGTGAGTTGTGTTTTGCACATTATTCACTTGTATGGGATTGT
>JAODJW010000033.1:4875788-4890132 GCA_026777045.1 Hyperopisus bebe | reverse complement strand
TTGCCATTTGTTTGCATCATGCAGTGAGAGGGATGGATTGTGCTACCTTTTAGCACTTTTGTGCTATATTTTAATCATACCATATTTGGTTTATTTGTCTTTTATCTTTAGCATTATGATGTAGATTTTTTAGTAAAACTAAAAGCAGTGTCTTTAAGGGGGAAATATATATACAACATACAGGCCCGTAAGCAAGATTAATTAATCATTCAAATTGGAATAGTTTTTCGCTGTCGTGTATAAGTGTACAGCCTATAACTTTGATATTTACTCATTTAGTTAGCTTAGTTAGATTACTAAACCTAGCCACCACCACGTAGAACCTGCTTCTGGAATCAATTATAGGGTAGAAGAACTGTTTCGAGAAGCATTTCTGCATGCCGCTGTTAAACTGAGTGGTACCCTTTTGCTCTTGCTGCCTTCCTGTTAACTTTTAATACTCTGGCTATTCTCCTCAGACCTCCCTTTTTAGAAGGGTGTCTTTGGCCACAAATGCCACGGACTGGATGTGTTTTGCTTATCACACCATTCTCTAAACTCTAGTCCAGGGGTCACCAACCTTTTTGAAAGTGAGAGCTACTTCACAGGTACTGGGCCATACCAGTTTGAAACACCCTCCTAAACTTCATGTATAATAAACATGTTGTAAATGTTTTTTTTTTTAAATAGATATTGTAATTTTCAAATGTATATAAATGCAAATGTGATTAAAGAAGAATAGCAACAGGTTAAAATTAAATTTTAGATGCTGCTCACTGCTGATTTGGGCTATTTTTAGAATAGGTCCGCAGGCGACTCATGTGGACCTTGGGGGTATCCTGGTGCCCACAGGCGCCATGTTGGTGACCCTTGCTCTAGACACTGTAGTGCATGAAAATCCCTGTAGAGTGGCTGTTTTTCAGATGCTGGAACCGCCACGTCTCACACCAGTAATCACACCTCGTTGAAAAACAAATCAAGCATCTTAGCCATTCTGAACATTAGCCAAAAAATAACTGATCCTCTAGGCTCTATTTGTGTGCCGTATGTACTCAGCCAGAGGATTGGCTGTTTGTAAGGCAGGCTGTTTGCATTAGGAAGCAGGTGTACCTAATAAACAGGCCAGCCGCTGAGTTTATGCTCAAAACAGGTGATATTGACGATTTATATGTATGATTTCTGTCAGATACCTTAAGCTGTAGTGTAGCTGTAGATGATTCATATCAGATTATCGGTGAGCCGAAGGAACTTCTGTACGAATATCATTTGCTTCATATGCTAGGTGAAGGAAAAATCTTCAGGTTATTTTCAGGGTAATGTTAAATCTTTTTATGCACATAACCTAGTTTTAGTTTGACGACTGCATGTTTGTTATGTGCTATTTAAGAATTTTGGTGCAAGTTATTTTAAGTTATTTTACTTTTCATCACAGATTTCTCAACCCTCTATGTCTGAATTAATAAACCTGAGTTTTTTCGTCAGTCCTTTATCTCTCTAAGAGGATTGCGTCCCATCAGCGCTAAATGGGTGAGCGATCCTCTCATACCACCTGGAGACTGGTATAATTATCTATCGCAATGCAGATAAGTTGAAAGTCTCCATGCTGTAATGGCAGTTTCGCACGTTCGGTTTCCCAGAAAAGTGCACGTTGCAAATCTTGCTTAACCCACTTACGGCCGTCACCGAGGGGGCCGAATTCCGAGGTCCATCCAGCTGAAAGCTGATCTGACAGTGAAGCTACAAAAGGGGGGAGGGTTGGTCAGGCCTGGGGCTCCCCTGCTCCCTTTGGGCTTGGCTGATGGCTCTCTGGGGAACAGGAAGAGGCAGAGAGACACAGGTGACAGGGAGAGAGAAAGGCCCAAGGCTTTCCCCAGTAGTAATTCTCCTTAAGTACTCTTCCATTGTTCCCGCGTTTTTATCACCCAAGCACGATCATTTTCCAATTTTCCAATGATCGTGCTTATGCTTCGTCATAATTTAGCCCAACCTGTGGCTCTCTCAGTGTGTTATGGGCCAACAAAAACCATTGTTCATGGTTTCTATAACAACAATGGGGTCAATGATGCATTTCAAATACGCAGTCTTAAAACACATGTGTATGATTGCGTATGGTGATGTAACATGCAGCAATACCTAATGAGCTGGCCAATGAATTTATGCGCAAAACAGGTAATGTTGATGTTTTATATGTATGATTTCTGTGAATCACCTTAAGCTGTAGTTTAGCTGTAGATGATTCATATCAGATTTTTGGTGAGCAGAAGGAAACTCTGTATAAATATAAAACAAGATGATTACACCAAAGGAAACAGCAGGCTGGTCTAATCTCTTACAATTTAGCTAATTCAAAATGGCTGCCATGCCAATGCTTATCACAGAACTGCATGGTAATATTACTACAGTAACCCTTAAAAACAAACGAAACTATTGTTATCCAGTGGATTATTTTGTTCTTAGTTTAAATATATTTCTGAGAAATTTCAGCAATGTAAGCTTTAAGACGGCAGTTAAATTGCAAATTTTGTTGTTCGGTGAAGTGCACACGCTCTAAACATTTGCTCCGTTTCCTTCCGTCTTGTCAGTCATAGTGTCGTTTCATCTCTGGAACTTATTTCCCACCCATATCGAGTTTTGTCTTTTACTGCACTGAACCTGGTCACATAGTCACACGCCCTGACATTATGCACACCGCCCTGCATGTGATAGACACCAGAAGTGGATAGAATGTTTGAATGTTTTAGCGTTTCTTTTTAAATCAGCACCTAACGCCTTTCATGTGTGCCCCGCATGACATCATGGGCCAATTGATTATGGGGTGTATGCAAATCAGGTTTAGAGAGTAGAACATTTATTTCAAAGACCAAACACCCACACAGAGGCTTCGAAAATGTCGTGCTGTAAAATGTTTCCTGTTGTTGTTTCTGATAATATAAAAAATATAATTTCAGTTCACGACTGAGGCTCGCTGGGTCTGCCCCGAGCCTGGAGCAAACGCATAGTGTTGACATGTTGCAGTAACTTCCACCACTTCTATAAAGGTTTCTCTGCTCATCCTGGAATCCGGGTGGGCCCAGGCTGCGCTCTCACCCTCAGCAGCCCAAGCTGATGCCTCCTTCTCAGGCTCCTTCTGAAACTCCCGCAGGCAGCGTTCCAACCAAGACCGTCACGTCGTCTGAAAACATCGCGTTAGGGCCATGGCAGTTGAAACTGAGGGCCGCCGTGCCGATCGATTTCGGCACGTTTTCCAATGGTCGTGCTTTTGCTTCGCTGCAATTTCACCCAGTCGCCAGCCTCTTCCTCTCTTAGTGTGTTATGTGGCAAAACGAAAACATCATTAGTAGTCACATGGGGTCGATGATGCTTTTCAGATACGCAGTCTCAAGTCATAGAACACATATGTATCACTGAGTATGGTGATGTAACGTGTTTACTGGTTTGTACACAAATGACTAAACGCTGGACGGCTGATGGTTTTTAAAGGGCAGGCCCGTCGCATCTTGTGTGTTAGTAAGAGTCCATTCCCATTAGCCGCTGTAATTAGACACGGTTTGTTTCCTGCCCGGGCTCCTGTTTGTGCGTCTGCCGCGTGCCGGAGGGGCGGAGTTAGCAGATGTGCGTTAGCTAATGCAGCGCGAGAGCAGCAGAGCAGGGCAGGGCTAATAGACTACCAATAACAAGATGACATCATCGAGAGCAGGTCGGGGGGAGGGAGCCAGCCAACCGGCGAGCCAAGCTCAGAAGAAAGGAAGGCTTGGAGGCACAAAGTGGAGAGGAGGCGAGAGGGACACACTGGGAGCCCGCTCCTTCAAGACTGACAAGGGAGACCTCACTCTCCAGAAGATTTTGCGAATTAAAAAGATCATTTTTCCTTCCGAAACGCCTCTCCCCCTCCCCCTCCCCCTCCCCTACCAGTCCTTACGCTGGGCTGCTCCCCCGGGCATGCTACTTAAGCCAAAGTATGGCCGCTTTCGCAACGACTCTGTGACCTCCTCCGACGACCTGATGCAGAGCTTAGCCATGAGCAGCAAAGTGGTGGCCACTCCGGTCGTCCCCTCGGGCTCCCCGTCCCTGCCGCTGCCCCCCCTGCAGCCCCTGGGCCGCAATCCCGGCCCCCCCGCCGCTCCGGCCCTGGCCGACTCCCCCGGCGTGGACGGGGACCAGGATGGGACCACTACCTTCTGCATGCTCATTCCCAAGATGCCACAGTGGAAGTTCTCCAACTCTCTGCTCAGCAGGAGTCCTTCCGGCTCCAGCTCCAGCAAGGACTCCAGCAAGGGGCCCCCCCAGGGCTCGGCGGGGGCCGGTGGGGCGCCACTCAGCGGCCCCGTGGCCAGCCTGGCTGCCGTCCTCAACTCCTGTGACCCAGTATGTGTCGCCCCGTGTTCCCTCCAGGCCGTTGCCCGGCAGCGAGCTACCGCGGGCTCCAGCAGCCCGCCAGCCCCCAGAGCGTCCGGCGCCGAGGCACTTGAGAGCAGCACGGGGACGGGGATGAACCGCAGGGGCAGGGTGGACGGCATGCGTGTGGGTGGGGAGGACTTGACTCAGAAGGGGAGCTTCATCCACAAGCCCTCCCAGGGATGGCTGCACCCAGACAAGAAGATCACAGGACCTGGCGCTTCCTACATCGTCCGGGTGAGTCCATCAAACCGCTCGGTACCCGTGCTTTCACTTTTGTGGTACTTTCACTAAAAAATTCCTAATTCAGGCATATGTTGGAATAGGTTTTGGGCTTGACACGAGTTTTAATGTCCCGTCATACGCCCTCGTAACTCAGAGCAGCATATGCTTGTATTTGTGAGGAGGAAGATCGCCTGTGTTTGGCTGTTTACGCTCGTGGATGTGTGCTGTGTTGTTTTTAGTCGCTGTGCCCCCTGCTGGACTGAACTTGGGGTTTTCCTCCTCAAAGAAATTCATAAACCCAAAATGTCCAAGGCAAACAAGCATATCCGGCATTACATACCGACATATCCGTACATTACATAGCTGTTTAGCGAGTTTGCGTTTTATTTTAGGATTCGTAGTTTCCGTGTTGTAATATTTAAATGTAAAATCATTGCACATTTATTGCAACATATCGGTGTAAAAGGATGAATTGTGTGATAATTGTGAGTGAATCGTGCACTTTCTGTATTTTCATTGCCACTCTGTTGGATTAAATGCCTCCAAGATCTGACCTATACAGGCAAACACAGATAAACAGTTTAGGAAACAGACTTTGAATTATGTAACAATCACTTCAAATACAACAATAGTGCAGATATGTATTCTGCTTGATATTCCAGTATTAGCTATTTCTTGTGTGGGTTTCTCATTAATTTTATGTTTATCTGACCAGTGCAAGGTTATGCACACACAGGCGCTGCAACTGCAACCTTTTACCTTGTGTGTCAGCTTCAGAGTTACACAAATATATTATTGTTGTATCTGTGTCCTAACTCATCTATTTGTATATTTGAAAATGAGCATTGCTGTGTGGTTATAGCACATGCAGGATTTTAATCAGACTACTTGACGTCAGTATCAATGATCCGCCTCATCCCCCTGCAACCCCACATTGACCCTGGCAGCAAACCGATACGGATCCTTATTATCCCGGGCTTGCGCCAAAGCACGCTGTCTAATTGCATTACGCAAGACCCATTCATTCCTACATTCAATTAAATTTAATTACACTCATTTGTATCACGTGTTATAGAGAAGAAGCGGGGCGGAGCGGGCGGTTTTTCTCATAGCTGATATGCGATGATAATTTACTGTCCCCCGCTGATGAAACGGGCGCAAATCGCGCACTCTAGTGTTCTCAATATAAAGACGTATTAAAATGGCTAAATATTGTCTGGGCGTTATGAGTTTAGGGTAAGAATATTTCTTTACGTATTAGCAAAATTCTTAAGGGGGGGGCCGGAATCCAGATGTACAACCCATATAATTTGCAACCATGTATATATTTTAACTTTGCCACACCGCCGTGGCATAAGTCACCTTTCCGTTCGGGCTTCCTGACAGCGAAATCTGCCCCAGCGTCGTAACGTTACTTCCCCGCCGCAATGCGCTTGTGAAATTAAAAACCATCCGTTTGGCAGTCGGCGAGGATTGCTTCACGCTTCCTTTTATCTTGATTAAAACAGGAGAAAGCTCGTTGTGATCGGGGACTTTCATCGCGCGCAGGGGCCGCTCTATTTCTGTCACTTCTGTTTGAAGATAAGCAAATTCACAAAACTGACTTCCTTTACGGCTGTTTCCTAAAGAGCACGGTTTCGCTGGCTCCGAGTCGTGCGCGTTTCTTCACCAGTATTCACCGGATTAAGCGTGCACCAGAATATCCGGTTCTACCTGCCCGAAAACCCCGTAGCACTAGTGTTGAATCAGCGATGTGCTTGCTGTTGCAAACTGGGCTGCGAAATCTTGGTTTGTCAGTGCAAATGGATGAATATTGATAGCGGTGTGAGGCTGCGGGTGGAGGCAGACAATAAGGGCTTTGAAAAGCAGAACATGTGTTCCCAATGTAACTCTTCCCCTTTGTGTTCTAATCTTGTTAAAATGACCAATGCTCTTGCAAGGATATGGATGCTTTGGAGGGCCTGTCGGCCAGTATATGTGTGTGTTGTCCGCACTCCAGCATAGAAAGCGATCATAAGGCAACGTTTCAGTGTGTGCTAACCTGTCCCATCTCACTTCTGGCTGCAGCCGATGCATTTGTTTATGTACTGTAGTTTGTTGTGTGGGGGTGCCCACAAAAACCTTTGGTAAACATTACCGGCGGGTGGGGGACAGCTATGAGTAAATGTATGGTAGTATATTAGCATAATTGGTGCACTTGCTGGTGTTTATCGATGTGCTTATTGACGTCTGTTTTTTTTGTGGGCGTGCCGCTGCCCAAGACCACAACGTTCCGACAAATCCTCAGTTCCACCGAAAGAAAAACGCATCATAATTTCAATGAAACTGTCACAACATGCTCTACGGCATCTGTAGGTTCTGGGTTGTTATGTAGTTTTAAGGGTTACCGGCATGCTCATGTAGTTTGTGAGCCGTGTCTGTCGTGCAAGTGAGACCATATTAACACTGGTTAACTACATGAAATACCATTGGCTATCACACGTTCCTCGCGCTTCTGCGTCATGGAGGTAGTTATTAGTCATTTCTGCTGGGACTATGTGAGGATATATAGGTATATCCCCCTTCCTGATGCCTCTCGATTAAATTTGTTCAGCCAGGGGCAGGTTGGGCAACTTTATAACCATGCTAATTGGACCGAGAAAACACAGAGTGGCAAATGATTTCGTTAAAATGTGGGTCTTTATACTTTATACTTGCAAGACGTCTGTGAATTACCCCATTATATAAACATTGTACATATTTTGGCGTGATACCTCTTCTGCTTTCTTTATT
The DNA here is from genome assembly GCA_026777045.1 of Hyperopisus bebe. NCBI lineage: Eukaryota > Metazoa > Chordata > Actinopteri > Osteoglossiformes > Mormyridae > Hyperopisus > Hyperopisus bebe. The sequence continues at coordinate 4,882,761 of JAODJW010000033.1, read as the reverse complement.
CACACTGAATCACTCAATAAAGGTTCCTACATCTTCACACAAAACACCCCCCATCATCTGTGACCTGGCACTTAATGCAGAGCTGACATCTTAATGCCCTGGATCATTGCTTATCTGTTCAAAAAACAATTATACTCCTCAGACTGCCAATCACGACGTCATTCTACGGGAGTTGTACAAAATAATTATTGACTAGAATGACATTAAGTCAAAGCATTGGTCAATTACGACCAAGTGTCAGTCATTTGTACTGCACATGTAGCTGACGCCGTGCAAATCGCAAATGCTGTATGTGATAAAGGATTCAGTTTCAGAATCCGGTTTAGCATGCTGACATTTGATTGACATTTGCCATTAGAAGGTCTCAGAAAGTGAATTTCACACCAACTGTACGGCATAATAATATACAAAATATCTCCAAACAGATGTGGACCAAAGCATTGTTTTCCCCTTCTTTACAGTACATGGGCTGCATTGAGGTTCTGAAGTCCATGCGGTCTCTGGACTTCAACACTAGAACACAGGTGACAAGGTGAGTGAGGGCCCATTTTCTCTCTGTTATCTGTGAAATCTACAGAGCCCATAAAAGGACAGGGTTTCAAAATATTATTTTAAAATAATTTTGCGTTCCCTCCCAAAACATTTCCGTTCTGCAAAAACAATTGCAAGTGAATGCATAAGTTCTGCAAGGTACCGTAAAACTGTTCAAAAATACTCTCCAGCTCTGTCCCCTTACTTATGGGTCCGGTAGAAATTAGATTAGATTTCTTCCATAGAAAAAAATATATACTTTCAATCAAATGCTGATGTGTGTGAAACACCCAGACACACATGATTTAGTAGATTTATTACTAGTTAAGTTTTACTGCTTGAATACAGCTTGAATAATTGAGTACAATTAGTGTCAATGTTCTGTCAGTTCTTCAGTGAGAACACGAATGTTTGGACGATAGATATTTAATAGATGGAGATTTGCACTAAAGTGGGTTTACATTTCAGTAGGCTCTTTGACATTTTGTCGGTTCAATTTTTCAATAGCTCATTTTCCAAAGGGGTGATCTTCATGGTAGCCATTGTGCTCTCGTGTGCACACGCACAAAACGTGCAAGCATGCACACATGGAGGTTTATGATGATGTGCTGGAAAACTGTAGCCACCCCTCCTACCCTCCCCCGCTCCTCCAGTCGATCGATACCGTAATGTGAGCTGCGGGCAGAGCAAGCGCTAAGTGCAGGCAGAGCAGCTGAGATGGAGTGATAGAGATATATATTATCGATGATGTCTCTAATGGCTGTGCTGCAGTGCACTAGGTCATATACAGATAGATGCAAGATGGTGGAAAGTGCCTGTATGGTTGGGCTGGAGGCTGGGGGGGGGGGGTGCCAAACAAACAACCAGACAAAACAGTAAATGTGAAAGGATATTTGTCCTGCTTAAAGAACAAATGTTACGGCATGCAGCTCACTGACTATAAAGTAATGCTTCACCAGAATACACCAAAACACAGTAATCTGTTCTATAATGTCACTATAGGCATTGTGATAATAGACTTCAAAGCAGGAGTATCCCAGTTTAGCTGCTTGAGGATGGGAAAATTCTGGAATCAAATCGGTTCTGACAGTCATACCACCGGACCGACAAGCACGATCAGTGTAATGTTTATGACACAGGAATTCGATCAGTTATTTTAACTCTTCTGATATGGAGAAGATGCAGTCACATCTGGGAATGGTGACGCACAGTTCAGCCTCTCACTATGGATGGTTCAGCACAGTGAGGATAGTTTGTAGACCAGGTATCGTCTCACCATGCAGATAAACATATCCAGGGTTTGATGTGATTCCCAGGCCCAGACTCAGAAGACCTACACCCATCCTCTACGTGATGCTTATTATTGTATGAAAAATATGAGCAGATGAAGCTGGATGTTGTCTTAGTTGTCGTCCCTTTACAGGGGATGAGATTATAAAAAAAACAAACCTGAAAGTCCTTAATGTAGAGGACAAGCTTTGCTTTTTAAATATTTATAAGCCACTTGATCCCAACTGAGTCCTTGACACAAGCAGCTGTCGCTGGTCCCTCCGGTGTCTTGATGCTGGCTCAGATCAGAGCATCATCGACCGTGTTCTATCAGTTTGAGCGACAGCCTCTTACCCGCCTCTCCCCCATGGCTACCGAGTTTACCTTTAAATTTCCTCTTTGCTGCCGCCCCGGATTCTGTAGTTTACCCGTTCAGCCCGCTTACCAACTGATTACATTAGTCCAGATTAGACTTCTCGTCCAAGCCGACTCGCGACACTCGAACCTGTAACCATTCGGGAAGCCCTGGTTCTCGCAGCTCTGGGACCTGCTGCCAAGCCATTGTCACGCAACTTGAAAGTTTGTTTTGGAGTTCAGTTTCGGCGAGAGTGAGGAAAGGGGCACTATGTAAGCACCACCTCCCTCGTTTGAAAGAGAATGCCTAATGGGATGTATTATTTTGCTAATGTGCTGCACTGAGGAAGAACATTTTTATGGTTGGATGCTGTTGCTAGGCGCTGTCATACAAGTGGTTGACTGGAAATGATTATTATAGATATTGCTGAAAAATAGAGTCTCATTACACTGTCATACAAGATGAACTTGCTGTTTAATCTTAACTACTGTATATCTTGGCCAAATAACTCCACATCCCCTTTGTGTTCTGGGTGGTTCTCATCGTGGGGTCTCTACACTGCCACCGCCAGGCACCTCAGTCTGGCTGATGTGTGCCTGGACAGATCTTTTTCAAGCCGTTTTCCGCTGTCCTTCTGTGATCTGACGCTCGTGACTCTGCTGCCCCGCAGGGAGGCCATCAACAAACTCTACGAGGCCGTTCCTGGAGTGAAAGGGGCCTGGAAGAAGAAGGTGAGAACCTCTCAGCACCAGCTCATCTAAGCCTGGTTTTGTGAACGAAACGGGGAACCGACATTTTTCAATATATTTTTTTTTTATTACTATGTATTATCGCAGGCCAACAGCAAAGCACTGCAGTGCATCATGGGGAAGTGCAACCTGCGCTTTGCAGGTATGAGTGTCGCTGTGAATATCTGCATCGAGGGCCTCAGCCTGCTGATCCCCACAACACGCCAGGTCAGCACCCCGTGAGACATCCTGACTCAGTGCTGTAGAAATGGGGATTTCCGGGCTTCCACTGTAGGCCCACATTCCCTTTTCTTCTTTAGATTTTACGTAGATTATCGCCATTGAGGCAAGTTACGTTTCACGCCGCTCATCTGAATAGCCGAATCGCGCTGTTTGTCGAGGAATTGATGATTGTACATCAGCTGTTAGTCCCGTGGAGGCCCAAAGAATGAGGATCACATTGGATCTTGACTGATGGTCTAAGTGACCTGGTTCTCCACCCCAATCCAGTCCTCGGAGACTCCCTCCCTCTCCTTTGCCCCCCCCAGCTCCCTGACAGTCAGTCCACGTTTTTGCTGGGAGATGGGAGGGGGCAGAAACGTGCTCTGTGAGTCCCCGAGGACCAGATTGGGGAAACACTGCTCTAGAGCGACCCCTGCTGTAGAGCAGATGCAACCAGGACCCCACTGAGCATGATGTATCGCTCTGCTCACAGCGGGGGGGGGTGTGGGGTTTGGCAATGTCATCCGCAAAGGGCCAGTGTGTATGCAGGTTTGGGATAATCTGTAGGTCAGCTGTTCAAACCCAGGTGTGAGGACTCTTCAGCCAATCAGTCCTCTAATTAGTAATCTAATTAGGTAGTTGCAGCGAAAACCCGCATACACAGCGGACCTTTCTGGATACGATTGCCCACCCCTGCCCTAGTTCGGTGGGTATGTGGAGAACATGAAGGCGCGTAAATACCGGGTCGCCTTGGTGTGGCGCGGAGCGGGCACATGCGGGCATTGGCATGACTGGAGATGCCAAATTGAGGAAATGATGTGAAACAAAAGAAATGACAACGTCACTTATAATAGCACGTCCCTCAGGAATCGGTGAAGTCATATTTGACTCATATTACTCATTATGGATCCCCTCTGCTCGATCTGCCTGATTGTTGCATATATAGAGAGGAATTTGTTATTGCTCTGTTAATAATGTATTGCAAAGACTAATTATATTCCAGTCTCATTCCTTATATTACGGTACTGCCGTGCATTTTTCATTTAAAACATTAATTGCTTCACTGAGCTGAATATTAAATACAACGGTACATGGTTAGACAGTGTCAGTTATATTTCACACATTAAACATATTCATGATGACACGACAGATGAAAAATGACAATAGCTGGTTAGATTTAATAAAGACAAATTGCCCGTTGATGATGACTAAGTGTTTTTCAAAGACTTTTAAGTTTGCATCATTATAATAAGTCATTCATTCACATTTGTATATTTTATTTTTAAATTTAGTCATGTTCTTGTTTGTACCTTCACATTCTCTCTCATTCTGCCCCTTTCGCTGCGTCTCTCTGTTTTTGCAATCAGATTCTGGGGCGCTGTAACATCCTACTGTCCCTCCGGGGATCAATGAAGTACCATCTCATCTCTCACAGTGTAGAACTCTGCTGTGCACTTTTTTACTTTTCACATAATATCACTCCGCCCTGTACTTTTGAAATGTCACGTTTCCATTTCTTTGTTCGTGTTCAGGCAGAATTTACTCAAGCACGAGTGATCGTCCCCGTCCAGTCAAACGGTCCCCTCTGAGGTTGAACATGAAGACCAGCTGGTTGATAAAGTCTCATTTGATGCATGAATTATTTGTTTGTTTGTCGTTTTCTGACTAGGTGATCGCCCACCACCCCATGCAGTCCATCTCGTTCGCCTCTGGGGGAGACACGGTGAGGAAGGCCAGCCACGGCACCATTTCACGGTGCTTTAAGTTCAATTTGGCAGCCTTCACTTGGCGATTTTAATTGAACTTTTGGCTGAATTCGTTTTCAGGACACGCCGGATTATGTGGCCTATGTGGCTAAAGATCCTGTCAATCAGAGAGGTAAGAGTCCGCCCTGCCTGACCGTAGCATCATGGGAAACGTAGTTGATGGTTAAAACTACATTCACCGCCATTCTTGGCCCCCACTCTCCAAGCCTGCCACATCCTGGAGTGCTGCGATGGCCTGGCACAGAGTGTCATCAGCACCATCGGCCAGGCCTTCGAGCTGCAATTCAAGCAGTATTTGCACAGCCCTCCGAAGGCCATTTCCGCTTTGGACAGGTGAGAGCGCCACACTCAGCACCCATGGCAGCTGCTGTCTGTGTGCCGACATGTAAATACGTCAGTTTTGGTAAATGCATGTGTGAGCCTACATACATTCAGGGCAGTGACCTTACATATATTTAATACAGTTAAAAGCATGGTTTATCGAGACACTCCTGGCATTAGTCAACCAACGTAGCTCTTCAAGCTAATGGTCTCACCTGCCGTAAAGTTATCATGGCTTTAGTTTGGGTCTTTATACTTTAAGCTTTTTACCCACCATCCATCCTTCCATCCATCCAGCCAGCCATCTGTCTTACACAATCACATATCTAGTAGAGCAGGGTTTCCCAACCCGTTTCCAAGGGACCCCCTGACAGTTCCATCCCAGCACCCTATCAGGGAGCAAAAACCTGGACCGTCTGTGTGTCCCCGAGGCCCAGGTTGGGAAAGGCTGCAGTAAAGGGCCACATCTATAGACGTTTTTGTTGTCTGTGGGGCTTAGGAATATTAGGACTGGTGAATCGGCGTGGGGCGACGATGAAGATGCCTCTGAGCACGACTACTACAACAGCATCCCGGGGAAAGAGCCCCCGGTCGGGGGCCTGGTGGACTCCAGGCTGAGACCCGCTGGGGCCCTCCTGGGCCACATTCACTGCCAGCCCCCCAGCAAGGCGGCGCAGGTTTGTCTCTGGCGCTCACTGGTTACCAAACACATGGCTGTATTTGCACACACATTTTGTACTTTTACCAAAATAAGCTGCAGCCAGTGTCACGATAGCTTTATCAGATGCATGACTGCTTTATCCAGGAATTGAGCTGCATTGAAAGTTGACGTTAAAATCAAGGCTCCCATTTCCTTGAGGTTTAAATACGAGCTGACTCGTTGACATTTGTTACAGCAGATTAGCCAGCAGCGACTTAGCATTTTAACATTTGTGGGACATCTGCTTTGTCAGTTAGGGTCTTCCTCAAGAAGAGATACTGCCCACCCCTCTGGCCAGTTGTGCTATGAGGTCCACTGGGACACGGAGATTAATAGTGGCTCAGGTGAGACCCCTTGTGGTGCTTGTCGGTACTGCAGCACATTCTTTCACCCATCCAAGCATCTCCCGTAGCCGCTTATCCAGTATAATGCCAAATATATGTATGGTCAGTCATCAGTAACAGCTCTTTTAATTTACTCTCATGTACTTTAGTGTGGTTTCATTTTGAGTGTGTCTAGTGGAAAGAGAGATTTTCCATTCCTGGTGAATATACTGAATATATGAATGACTTCTATAGACAGACAATTTTGTTTTTAATGGAATAACACTAGTGTGTGACCGGTGTTTGGCACATGCTGTGCAGGCCTGACCTCGGACGGGTACCTGCGTGCGGACGGCCATGGTCCCAGTAGCCGTGACTACGAGGAACACCTGTATGTAAACACTCAGAGCTTGGAAGGCTTGGAAGCGATGGCCGAGAGAGGCAGGAGCGCGTGCTGTCCTGAGAGTCCCAAGAAGGACATCTTCGACATGAGTGAGTCCCGCCTTCTCTGGTCTTGGAGTCGGGCCGGACGTCCTGTACATAATATAGCAAATTGAGATGACTGATACAGATTCCAGAGCAGAGACGCTGATTTAAGGACTGGACCTGCTGTTCTGCTTGGCTTTCTGCCCCAAGGGCACAACTTTGGGTTGAGTGTTGGGGGGGGGGGGTTGTATTGGCTGGTTTTGATTATTGGGGGGGTTACAACCTTCTCATCCCCCCATAATTTCTAGTCTCCACCCATCTTGTCTATGGAG
>JAODJW010000033.1:4835289-4860228 GCA_026777045.1 Hyperopisus bebe | reverse complement strand
ACTTCCCATGTCACATGGTTTGCTAAATGATCCAGGCCCTAGCTGCCACTTCCCCTGTCACATGGTTTGCTAAATGATCCAGGCCCTAGCTGCCACTTCCCCTGTCACATGGTTTGCTAAATGATCCAGGCCCTAGCTGTCACTTCCCCTGTCACATGGTTCCTCCCACGGTTCCTGGTAATGACTAAGTGGCCTGTCAAAAAAACATGCAACCTAATATACAGTACAGGATTCATCAGGTGGCATTACTTTGATAAACCACTACAGGAAACGTAAGTGTGCTAATTATATCAATGACATCACTATGTATCAGACAACAATTAAAGCAGACAAGTTGGCACACATTTTCACTTACCCCATCCTGGGCATCAAGACACGCCTTGAAATCCCACAAAATCTCAGTGCAGGACAGGCAACCACAGACCACTACAAAGAGAGCTTACAGGTTTCAGGTCAGTGTTCTGGACTGGGTTTGGCTCAGGTCAGAGTGTTCTGGACTGGGTTTGGCTCAGGACAGAGTGTTCTGGACTGGGTTTGGCTCAGGTCAGAGTGTTCTATACTGGGTTTGGCTCAGGTCAGAGTGTTCTGGACTGGGTTTGGCTCAGGACAGAGTGTTCTGGACTGGGTTTGGCTCAGGACAGAGTGTTCTGTACTGGGTTTGGCTCAGATCAGAGTGTTCTATACTGGGTTTGGCTCAGGTCAGAGTGTTCTATACTGGGTTTGGCTCAGGACAGGGTGTTCTGTACTGGGGTTGGCTCAGATCAGAGTGTTCTGGACTGGGTTTGGCTTAGGACAGAGTGTTCTGTACTGGGTTTGGCTCAGGTCAGAGTGTTCTATACTGGGTTTGGCTCAGATCAGAGTGTTCTGTACTGGGTTTGGCTCAGATCAGAGTATTCTGTACTGGGTTCAGAATTATATTTCATTATAAAAGTTTTATCTCACCGGCATGGTGCAGAGCCGTCCTACCGAAACTGTCCGTGGAGTCCACAGGCAGCCTCTCCTATTCCAGCAGCAGGATGAGGGAAATGAAAGAACTGAATAGACCTTCGTGTCCGTCGATACATTAGCACCACGGTTCCAGCTAAAGTCGCCTTCAGTGGATGGAGCCACCAAGAGCATCGTGTGTGTGTTTTATGCCAGACGCCTGCAGTTTGGGCACGTTCCCTTCCGGCTGCCCCGCAAACACATTTCAGGCTGTCTGTCCACGGCTCTGACTCCATTATAAGGTCAAAGAGGAGTGTCTGAATGACTCACCTGCAGGAGCCTCTTCACACACTCAAAGTGCCCGTTTTTGGCTGCCAGGTGAAGGGCGTTGGAACCTTTTCCATGAGAGAAGAAAAAGGGGGGAATATAAAAGCAATGCAAGCAAAGACAGGGGCAGTCATACGGGGGGGGGGGCACTTTAGAATGTCCGCAGGTAACGCTGTTGTCTCACGGTAGATGGGAGAGGTGGAGGGACACTGTGATTGCTTGTTTCTCCTTGGAGTTAGTGGAGATGATCACGGCAAACTTTCATGCTGTTCTCATGTTGGTCCATTGTGAGAATATGTCTTTGGTTTAGGGCATCCCTCCCGGCGAAAGAACCAATCACAGCAGCAGGGTGTCGCCCCCTCCATCCCACCAGCCAATCCAATGGCTGAGGGTATCAGTCCCACCCATTCTTCATGTGTGGAGTTTACGTGTTCTCTAGGTTTCTCCTAATCATTGCCATTAAACTCTGTGTGTGTGTGTGTCTGTCTATGCGTGTGTGTGTCTGTGTGTGTGTGCGTGTCTCTGTGTGTCTGTGTGTGTCTGTATGTATGTGTGCATGTGTCTGTGTCTGTGTGTGTGTCTGTGTGTGTGTGTGTCTGTCTGTGTGTGTCTGTGTGTCTGTGTGTGTGTGTCTGCGTGTGTGTGTGCCTGCTTGTGTCCCTGTGATGGACTTGCATCCTGTCCAGGTTGTCCCCTGCCTTCTGTTATGTGCCTCTTGGGTCAGACTCCAGACAGTGAAAACAGTGAGGCTGACTTCACTGCATCCCATGCTGTATGAACCAGGATCTGTTCCTCTGAGAAGGTGGAATGGGAGGTATGTAATATGGCCATCAAGACGAGCGGCCAGTGTGTGACCACTGCTGGATCACATGACGTACCAGCGCTGTCTGTGGCAGTGACGTCCACGATATGAGACAGGATGATCTCCAGACAGTCCAGGCGACCCTGGGCCGCACACACGTGGAACCTGACAAGAACAGAGAGCCAAATGCTGGAGCATCTGGAGAACGTGAGCTCAATTTCTCAGTGTCACTGGGTGATGAGATCCAGAGGTGGAAAGTCCAGGTCCAATTACAAATCAAGACCAAGACTGTGCTTCAACCGACCAGTTAAGTATATAGAGTCAAAGTCACAGAGTACTCAACTGGTTGGTTGAAACAAAATCTTGGTCTGGCTTTGTACTTTCTGGACCTGAACTTTCCACCTCGATCCAGACTGCACAGAGACAGAATTGAAATGAATTAGGATGCATCTACTCACGCAGACTTCCCCTCTCCATCTAGTTTGGAAGCGCAGAGTCCTTTCTTCACCAGCAGGGCGGCGACTTTTTCCGGGTCATTCTGCTCCACCGCCTGCAACAGCCTCTCGTCGCTTTTACTCCAGTCCTGGCTCTGAGACAGCACGAGCGCAGCATTCAGAACCAGGTCAGAACTTCACACGCAACTAGGTTGAGTCCACGTCGGTCCACCAGCCAGCGCCACAGCACAGAAACAGCTGGAAGCATGAATTAATTTGGAGCTCTGCATTTTCTGCCCCAACCCACCAGGTCTAACCCGGCAGCCATCCCATGGCTGTCAGTCCTTCTGTCCGCAAGGCTGACTAAGTCTAACAAAGCTCGACTTATAAACAGGACATTCCGACAGTTAGAAGGAAAATACCACGAGACAGATCGTTGCCCACGGCTGCCTCCCGCCATCCTCTCTGAGATCGCGGCCCATAGAGGGAGGTACGTACCGCAAGTCCGCAGAAGCACGGGCAGAAGCGCTTCATGAGGCCCAGCCAGAACCGGGGATCCATAGAGGGGGAACGCCGGACGCAGAGCGGCAGGTTCCTGGCCACCGCGCTGCCCAGCGCTCATGGGAGTACACGCATCGCAGCACGCAGACTAGGATGGGCGCGTCTGCACGCAGCCGGAACCCTGCGCAGACCACCTCAAAGAGTCTCTGCCTTTCGCACGCATCATAACCCCAGAGGTGGCCCTCGTGCGCCCACAGCGAAATTCAAACAGCCCGAAATAACTCTCAGGCAGCAATTTAAAGTGCGCTCACCCCTCCCGAAGGCTCCCAGGAGGAGTCACTGGTCTGAGAGAGACTCAGACATGCGGAGGTGTGGAAGGCCCATGGATACAAGCAGGTCCTGTGCTACGCGTTCTGACAGATACATCGATGTCCCCCCAGAAAGGTGCAGACACACGCAGACGCACGCAGACACACGCAGACGCACGCAGGTACATGCAGACGCACGCAGATACATGCAGACGCACTGGCTCCTCACAGCCCGACTCTCCCTGCTCAGCTGTCCTGCTGCTCCGAGCTACGCACGCATACTGCAATCAGCACACACACACACACACACACACACACACACACACACACACTCACACATAGTCCCGCCTTTGGTGTCCTTCTTTTTCACATCATAACCTAATACTGTCACCTCACACCCCCCCCCACCCCAATCCCAGCCTGAACATTTGTTTCTGTCCATTTTCCCCTCCCTCTTACAGCTTTATCTGGGCTAAGCTCTCTCAGCCTTTTGCTATCCTGACCTGGAAGCTCAGTAAAACAAAGAAACAAATATAGCTGGTGAAATTGGGGTTAGAAGAGGAAAGGTTAGCGTCCCGGCAGCATGACCACCTGCCCCAGCTGATCAGTCCACTGCTATGCTAGTTAGTAAAGCACATCTGAGCTGCACAAGTCTTACCAGTATTATAATGACACTGTGTGCAGTACAAGCCAGACTAAAAGCCAGCACACATGTAAACTAAGAACAGAGTGTCAAAAGGTGAAAGGAGAAGCAGTGTTTGGTTTAAACATAGTCTTGGCTGATTCTGCACTGGTAACAATGTATTTCCAGGCAATAAAGTTTAATAAATTTAAGTCATTTTCAAGGCTACTGCTCTTGCTAAGGAAGCATTTCCATGCAACAATGGAGCCATGCAACATGAGGCGCACTGCAGTGGAGCCCGGGTCACACTGCTAATAAGGAAGATGACCGATGCAGGGGAGTCCAGCTGAGTAAAGCACCATCGCACCTGCGAGAGGAAGGTGCCGTTTGCCATCTCCTTCATACAAAGACCAGATTTCCTGTCAGAAAATGATTAATTACAGTCCCTGCGCGGGGCTGTGAAGACATAGGCACACCAAGGTGATCTACATAAACAGGGCAGATCCCAAGGGTTTTAGAAGCCTATGCCACACAAAACAAAGAGGAACAGGAGACACTCTGCACAGGTAAAGGATGCCACCCCATGCCACCTGAGACACGAATGAGGCTATTGTTAAAACTGCTGCAGTGAGAAAGGATACTGATAATGTAAAATATAACGGCTTCAGGTAGTAATGAAAGCTTTCTGCCGCATTTGAACACTTTCTTGACTCACGGTTAAAATATATTAAAACAAAACCATGATGCTGAGACACGTCATTTCGGCTAAATGAAAAACAATGAGTTTTCATTTTTTGAGTAGCTGTTGATTTGAACTCTTACCTTTGAATCATGAGGACTGGAATTATGCTCGCAAAACCATTATTATAACCTGAAGTTGGAAAAAAAAAATCCTGCCAAGGACGTCATTCTGCCAACCGCAGGATTTCAACAGGCGACCTTCCGATCGCGGCCGCAGAGTCCTAACCTGCTGAACCAAACACTGCCCCACCATGAAAAATGTTTTATTTATAAACCATAAATATGTTTTATTTATAGTGGGTAATACTGTTATTGTTATGGCTAATGGTTCCACATAAATAATAGCTAGCATCCCCACAGTTGGCTTGAGCCCCTGTTAGCTACTGATTAACTGGTGATGATTAGTACTTCAGTTGTGCAGTAGTGGCAAAAGCAATCAGCCGTTATTATGGCCGACCCTAGACCCCCGTGGGAGCTCCCGGCTTGTCACCCACATTGTGAATAATTCAGGCCTGGCAGAAGTCTCTGGTTACCCCCTCGGTCTGCAGGCCTAGCTAGAATGGCCCACAACCGCTCAGTGTTACAGACACCCAGCTCACAGCCCCCCGACACTGGACAAACTCACCAGGGGCTCCCTTTGTAGGACTAACAAGAGATGCCTACAGGAAGACTTTGCGGATACGTCAGAAAAAGAAGAGTTAAAAAGTACATGCAATTTTTTGTTTTGTCATTTTTTTTCCAATGAAATGCCCTAGATTACTACGGAATGTAACAGTAATATTGCCTGTAAGAACATGCAAGTGAGAAATTCTTGTTTTCTTACTTCAGTCTTTTTAAACTTGGCCTTTAGGCTTTTCATGGTCTTCTGAAGCAGCTGAAGTTCACACTCTGAAAAGAGAAATAAAATTCATTGACTGTATGTCATATTTGATACTCAACATAATTATTAATATATTCTCTTTCACGTGATATCTTTCGCATTTAAAAATTTTTGCAATTTAGTATTACCTTCAATTGATGTATTAATATAGAAACGCCTGCTATGTTTAAAGCTCCTAAGAAATGCTTGGCTGATATTTCTTTACCGTTTCGCCGAGTTGGTGACTGTCCCGTCTCAAGTGCTCGAGCCTGAGACAGAGATCAAGCCTGTTGGATTTACCTGGCCCAGGATCACACTTCCACCAATCATCTAGGAGACAGGGGCCGGCCCTTACACTGACTGGCAGGTGAAGCTACGTCATGCACTTCGTATATATACCTAACGGTAGTTAATTAAGACGATTCTTGTGAATTTCGTGGTTTAGCGAGGGAAACAATTGTTCATTTTTAATGACTGGATTTATACGAAAATGCTTTGTACATATGTTGAACATTTTATAAACATTTCGACATTTTTTTGACATTTTATTGTACTTTTCAGCAGTTTTGGACAGGTTTATGTCTTTTTGGTACAACTTTTAATTATATTAGAGAAGTGTCACATTCATAAGCAAAGATGGGTTCTGAACCGAATTTTATTTAAAGTTATTTAATAGTTTGAACATTGTTATTATTATTATTATTATTATAAACACTATATATCGTGTTTCTGAAACAATCGAATACATAAAAATACGGCAAAATGAAATTGAAAAACGTACAATGTACAGCATAACACGAAAACAATCGTGAGCCAATAAAATGAATGATACTAGTACAACAACAATCGAAAGGGGGCGGGATGTCCTAGCCGGAAGTGACTAGAATATTACCGGAAGTGTGCTCTAGCGTAGTTGTGTCGCTATTCGGATAAATACACTGTATATTTTCATACGTTTTCAGCTTTGCCGAAGTCATGTCTGAAAGGAAGGTTTTGAATGTAAGTTTTTTTTCTTTGCGTCTGTCGCTACAGTTACTAGCTTAATCAGTCTTAACCAACTGGCAAGAATTTAGTTAGCATTTTAGCTAGTTAGCTTCTTGGGACAGCTGAAGAGTAAAAATTAGTAATTAAGGACAAACTTATTTCGAAAGTATTTTATTTTCTTTCCGCTCAGTCGGATTGCATTGATTTTGTTGAAATTAAGTACTCCCTACTCCCTACTGCCTAGAACTTGCGGCAAGTTATTACTATTGCATTGCTATGTAAGGTGCAAATGTAAGGTGTCTCCTTATTCAGCTGCACTTTGATACATAAAGTGTTCTGTGATATTTAAACTGTAACTGATGCTGTGTTGAAAATTTCAGGTATTCGCCATGATAAATACTGTATGTCGCTATAATGTATAAATCGTCCTCTGTTTCCTGTTGTAGAAATACTATCCACCGGATTTCGATCCCTCAAAAATCCCCAAACTTAAACTTCCGAAAGACCGGCAGTATGTGGTGAGGTTGATGGCGCCCTTTAACATGAGGTAAGATGTTAAAATGACATAACAGATTAATACTAGACAATCGTTTATTCAAGTGTCAGTGCTTTTTTTTAATCTCCCACATGGCTGGAAAGTGACAGCCCCGCTTGTACATTTTCCCCCTTTTCCAATATTCTTTTTACAATGTTCATCCGGTAAATAGCAAATCAGTATTAATAGGAGGGAGCAAGTGGTTTGTTGTTTTGCATTATGAAAGATGCTGAACTTTGACTGTGTCTCAGGTGTAAGACATGCGGCGAATATATCTACAAAGGAAAGAAGTTCAATGCCCGTAAAGAGACCGTTCAGAATGAGCTCTATCTGGGGCTACCGATATTCCGCTTTTACATTAAGTGCACACGCTGCTTGGCTGAAATCACCTTCAAGGTAAGACTGCTGCTGCTCTCAGAACTAATGTTTTAATCCAGTATGTGCCAGCCTGGTCCTTGGGGATTTTGCTCCCTCCTTGTTCCCCGTAGGAGCAAAAACGTGGACTGTCTGTGGGTCCCTGAGGACCAGATTGGAAAATACTGTGTTAATCTGCTGTTACAATTTCTTTCTGGCACATATTATACTATAGTCTAGCATGTCATTCTTTAGTGAAATATCCTCTGTGTTTGGGACGCTCACCAGCAGTGTACAGGGGATGGATCTTTAGCTCTTCCTGTCTGTCATGTGCCCTGCAGATGTACTGTATGTCTTAACAAACAGGTTTATGCTTGTGTTCCACTTCAGACCGACCCAGAAAATACAGACTACGCTATGGAACATGGTGCCACGCGCAACTTCCAAGCAGAGAAGCTGATCGAGGAAGAGGAGAAAAAACTGCAGAGGGACCGAGAGGAAGAGGAGCTTAATAACCCTATGAAGGCACGTTGGTACAGCTTTTAATTGTCACTGGACTGAGCTTCATGGTGCCGTCGCTTTCACCCAACACCCCAAGTATAAAATGTCACCTTTACAGGGGCTATCAAAGGTTTATGTGGAATCGCATATTATGAGTGTTACCCTTTGTGACTCTTAGGTTGTTGTGTGGCTCTGTTTTCCATGGGGACTGTGGCTCAGTGTGTGAACTGTGGTTTCACACTCTCCCTGTGCCTCTGTGGTTTTTCTCCTAGGTACTTCAGATTGGAGTTTAGGTGAATTGCTGGCTCCGTTGCCTGTAACGTGTGATTGTATGTGTGTGTGAGAGGCCGTGTTGCCTCGTACCGAGCAGCAATAACCCTACATTTTTAACACTGAATTCACTGAATTTTTCCCCCAGGTTCTTGAGAACAGGACACGCGATTCCAAGATGGAGATGGAGGTTCTGGAGAATCTGCAGGAGCTGAAGGAGCTGAACCAGAGACAGGCGCAGGTGGACTTCGAGGGGATGCTGGGCCGCTACAAGGAAGAGGAAAAGCGTGAGAAGGAGAGGCAGAAGGAGGAGGACGAGAGGGAGACCAGGTGAGAGGAGCAGTTTGGCTGAGGTCAACATCTGGGAACAATTTTAGGAAACCGAGGTCCAGACACTCGGTGTATAAATTTTATAATATTGGCATTTTTCATCCTTATTTAAAGTGTGGAAATTTGTGAATTAATTTTCTCCCCTTTTAATACAGTTCTGGAAAAATTTAGGAGACCACTATATTTTTTTTAAAATCTTTATTTTTAAATCCTGGTTTAATCCTGGTTCTGCTGGCAGAAGGTTACATTATGAGGCAGCTGCTTCCAGGCTCAAAGTTTCTAAGACAGCAGTAAACAAGAACAAGGTGAAGCAGGAGACACTGGGAACAACCAGAAACCAGCCAGCTAGAGGGCAGAAAGAACTTTCTAATGCCAGACATGAACGTCAACTTATCCAGCAGTGCCTCATAAATCGGAGGATGACCTCAAGTGACCTTCAAAAAGAATGGGAAACATTTAGTGGTGTGATGCGCACTGCTAGGAAAATCACAACAGGCTGCTAGAAGCAGGATTGAAGACCCGTAAAGCAAGGAAGAAACCCTTCATTAATGAGAACCAGGGAAGAGTCAGGCTGGAATTTGCAAAAAAAAATGCATATTTTACACAGGCACATACCTATAAATTGAGAAATGAATGAAATTGTATGAGTGACAGCTGTATGTCAAGGCTGAGTTTTTCCTGGGCCGTAGTCACTGCCTTAATGCAGCACCTCACTATGCACGTCCTGTCAAAGCCCCTGCTGACGGCTGGGATGCCTTCCCCTGTGACAGGGAGATGCTGGATAAGGCCCTGATCAAGAGGCTGCGGGACTCAGACTCGGACTCCGATCAGGAGCAGGATCAGACGAAGAGGACGGTCCGCCAGCAGGGCGGCGACAGACCTACGGACATCCTGACCACCAGCGCACAGGGTCACGTGGACTCCAAGGTACAGGAAGGGGGAATTTATGCAGTGTGCGTGCAGTCGGAGGCACCAAATGTGGCTGTACAGCAAGGATAAGGGCTGGTGTTTAGCAAGACTGTTAGGAACTTGTCCTTGTAAATCAAACGAACGCCAGCTTCAGCTTCAGATGGAGTACTGCTATTGTGCCCTCAGGTAAATAGCTTTAACTGAATGGCTGCAGTAAATATTTTGTAAGATGCAATCAGCTGCATAAGAATACAAGTTGAGAGGCATATTAATATGATAACGGCATATTTGTAGAATGGGCTAGGTGTTCAGGCATGTGATAAGATTCGGGGGTTGAATTAGCCAGGAAATGAAACCAATATGCGACACTTCATTTCCAAACTCGCCCCCGGTGACGGGCTGCATGCTGTCGCGTTTCCCGAGGTGGACGGAGTTGTCAGGAGCCGTCTGCAGAAAGAAATTCATTCTCAATACGGCCGACAGATGAAATACAATTTTGCAGTACGGCCGAGCTTTATGAAGCGTAATTCACCTCAATCAGTAATAACGTTTTACGATCAAAAACATTGTCCATTTGTAAATGGGATATTGGATTGTTTAGTGATGATCAAATATAGATTTTAAAAAATGGGCTATACAGTGAGGAAAACCACGAATACATGGTTTTGGTTGAAGATATCGAAATGTATCATCAGACCCAGATTTTCACCCCCCCCACTTCGCCCACACATGTTTTTGCAGGTGTTGAATTCTTCCAAGGGAGGGGTGAAACGTTCCCGAGTGGAGACGTGGGAGAGGAGTGTTGGGGGGCTCGGTGCCGGCCCTCTGGGGGCACTGGTAGTGAGGAAGAAACCAGGATCTTCGACCCAAACACCCACAGCTCCCAGTTCACAAGTGGCCAATTCCTCTCAGCCAGGTTTGGACTATTCTCAGCACTCCTTGGGCTTAAAGAATTATCGATAGAAGTATGATCCAAAATCAGAATATCTGTATTTCTTCTTTAGCATGACACCGCATGATTCACTCACGCAGATATTTTCGCATGCATAGTGTCCGACAATATAATTATGGTACTGATGTGACACAGGCTGTATATTACAGAGAGATGTATCTCAGCATGGCAGTGATGTTGACAATGAAAATGGCAAAATAACTGTGTCACATTCAGCTGACTGTGAATTTTAATATCCTGATGATGATAATTCAATATACTTTCGGTGTTTAGATTGTTTCAGTGTTTGAATGTGTCTTATTATTAAAATTGATATAGCGCAATAACTATTGTAGCCAATTTGGGATTTTATGTCACAACCATCCCATTAATGGGTACCTATCTCTTGATTTCTGTTTACACATTTCTTTCCATAAATGTGATGGAAGACACAATGCATTCAATTAACTTTGGTAGAATTATTTCTCCAGCATATTTCAGTTCAATTTCAACGCATCCCTCTATTGGAACCCAGGGTTATATGAGAGATACTGAGTAAATAGCCTTTCCAAAGAGATTCTCAGCACTCCCCGTGATTAAAAAAAAAAACCATTTCTAGTTACTGTCCTTAGACAAAGCAGATGCAGTACAGCCACATTACCACCAGGGGGAACATTTGCATAACACACCACACGCTGCGGGGATTTATAAGTTTCCCTGGATTTACTGGTGCTTTTACTCGGTGATGAATTTGTGTGATTTCCACACTGGGTCAATAAAGTATAGACAGTGCTGTGAGAATTTCGATCTGGTTAAAATAGCAGTCGATGTTTTGGTATAAATGAAATGCCTTTGTTTATATCTAAAGTCTGCTGTCAGTCTAATATTTCCCCCTCTGTCTACTCGACTCAGACCCCAGCCTGACAGAAACAGCTCTTCCAGCTGACCCCAGCCCACCAGGGCCGGCCGCCTGCAGCTCCTCGCTGAGCCTGCTGGGGGCGTATTCCGACAGCGAGGACAGTGAGTGAGGGAGCCAGTGTAAAAAACGGCATGGGGGGGGCACGCCGAGCACGCGTGCACTGTGCTGTATCGCAGATCTCTCAAGATGGAGGT
This sequence comes from Hyperopisus bebe, assembly GCA_026777045.1. Taxonomy (NCBI): domain Eukaryota; kingdom Metazoa; phylum Chordata; class Actinopteri; order Osteoglossiformes; family Mormyridae; genus Hyperopisus; species Hyperopisus bebe. Next base: position 4,848,783 of record JAODJW010000033.1, on the reverse strand, counting down.
GGGGGGGGGGGGGCGTCCACTTGTGACATTTTTAAATTTTATTTTGTTCTTAATTAAATGTGCTTAAAGAACCAGTTGCTGGAAAGGGTGATCTTGTCTTTATTTAATGATCGCTTTGTGATGCTGCCCTGAATTTATGGTTGACATGCTGCTTCGTAGCGGGTCAGTCTGTGACACCGGTGTGCCGTCCTGACGTTCCTCTTCGCTCCCCTGCTGTCACGCACATTTTCTGTGTTCGTCTTTAGTCACAGCTTCCTCTACTGGCCCTTGAGTCTATGATGGCAGGATGGAGATGGAGCTGGGGGGAGTCTGCGTGACTTTACCCCCCCCCCTTCTTTATCTTCAGGGAAAGGGTGAGATCACGGTTCCTGTGGGGAAGCTGTAATGGGCCCTTTATTGCCTGAGACGCCACGGTGTGCATTATCGGGGAGGGACTGCGGGGGAAAAGAGGCATATAAAGTGCATTTGGCAAGGGGGGAGGGTTTGGGACTGTGCTCTGTCCTTTGCCTGTGCACGATGTCACATGTGCAATGTGATGGGGGGGGCGTGCCGTTGGTGTGTTACCCTGACAGTGTGTGAACGGATGTGTGAGAGACGCTTCATTTGCCCCCCCTCCCCCCACCCTCAAGCTTTTGCAAACGACAAACCGGCTAATTAAGCCATGCAAATCAGGGTATTGTGTGTGTGCGTGTGTGTGCGTGTGTGGAGAGCGGAGGGCCGGCTCTGCGCTTCAGCGTGTGTGACCATACGGTTTCCGTGTTAATGTATGACGCGCTGAAGTGGTTAATCACATTGTACAGAAATTCATCCAGTCTGAATTGGACTGGTTCTTCATGAGGACCAGATGGCAACCAGTAGATTTCCCGTTTATATTAATATGAACTCTGCTGCATGCTGGGATTTGGTAAAACCTTGCAATGAATGCATCCCCTCAAGTACTGTGTGTGTGTGTTTTTGTATATTTAAAAAAATCTGTGAAACAATGCTTCATTGAGTTTCACATTTGGCTCGTTGAGGGGAACAGTTGCTGTCTCAGCAATGACTACATGCAGAGGGTTTCCTGTCTGGTTACTTTAACCAGATAAAATATTTCTTGCTGTGTCTTTAGGATTCTCTAATGGATCCATCCAGAGGCCTTGGCAATCATGGGACATGCTCCAAATATATAGCCATATATTAGAGGATTCTTGCGGTAAACTGGGCATATTCAGTTCCCAAACATTGTCATTTTTACATAGTATTTTATAAACTCTTGACTTCATGTGCTTGGTTTTCAGTGTCCTTTGGGATCGTGTCCCAGTGCCCAGCATCACTTTATTTCTAATAAACAAGATACATCCGATTGACTGATTACTTATTAAGTGCATCAATTTAAACCTTATTCATCTGAATGTTCCAGTTTGAATAGCATCATGCTCTTTGTGCCGACCTGCAGCCATAATCGCAGTCAGTGACGGTCTTTCAAATTTACCATCCCACTCAGGGAAACTTAGTTGCAGTTAGGTGTTAAAAACATAATCCATCATAAATGCAACATAAAAACATACCGGATTGAACACAAGGACAGCATTACTGTACAGTACAATACAACATGAAAAATGAGCCAAGCCACGGAGAGCAGAAGTACTTGCTGCCATCATTTCTGTGAAATCATCATTTGTGCCTTCGGCGATTATGTGTGCTTGTAGAGATGTAATGCTCAAGAAGAAACAAGCATTCTTGCAAATACACAGAATGAGTTTGAGATTTGAAATAACACCTTTTCTGGTATTCATCAGGACAAAGGTGTTTCTAATAAAGATAATGTCACTTACACCCTTAGAACCGGGAATATTTAAAGCAGGGTTTACCATTTCAGGTTCTGGAGGGCCAGAATCCAAGTTTGCAGATTTCACTGCCGAAATCTTAATGTTTGAGTAGGGAAATCTACAAATTGTGTTGGATTCTGGCCTCCAGGACCAGAATTGGGGAGCCCTGATTTAAAGGGCCATTTATTGATATTTTATTATTTAAAGAAAAACTAAGATATGGAATTAAGAAGTGACCAGAGCTGCAGATGTCCATGCATTGTAGCTATGCAGCACAATCGCAAATGTGATTCCATTTTACATGCTCATTGTTCCAGCACAGATGGTATACCAACATGGACTGAATCGTTATTCAACGCTTATTCAGAAGCGTCGTAGTCAAGTACTGAAGGTGCCCCACTGCATATCTGCTGCATATTGTGGACTTACTGGCAGACACAAGCTCTCAGAACAGGAAAGTCAACATGACGTCCTGCTAGTTCAAAGGAAATTGTATTAAATGCATCCTCGATTAGGAACATTTCCTTCTCACTGGGAAGCACCTCAGTTCTATAGAAAAAAAAAATCATCTAATTTTCTTATCAGTGTCAGCATTGAATTGATGTGTGTGACTTTTGAAAATATGTGGGACCCATTTTGCGATTTAGGTTCTGTAGGTTCCTTGGGTGTATGAACACATAATGTACTGTACCTCGGTATGATGGATGTCAGTGAAACTATAGCCGTCGATTCATGCTGCAGGAGTGATGATATGGAAATGCACAGGATTTTTAAATTTATTTTCTTGGTACAGATTCCTACGTCAACAAGGACAAGTCACAACACAATTCTCAAATTTCAGTAGAATTGCTCTTTAATTGCAAGAAAAAACAGTGCAGGCAGGGACAGCTGCAACAATAAATGCATCTGGAAATAGATATCGCCGACCTTCAGGATGACTAGCAGCTCAAATTGCACCTTGTAACAGATCATTTTGTTTATTAGTGCTTTGCTTGGCAGCAAAGATATTCACCACGCTGCTGAATGCCTTTCAAAGCCCCTCGCTGTCATCTGGACAGATGAATAATCTGGTTCTCTCTACATATCAGACAAACTGCCCATTTCCATGTGCAGAAGGTGCCAAAATTGGTTATCTATCATACCTGGGTATCTTATGTTTTCCTCAAGAAGGCTTCAGTCAGTAAATACTAATGTTCGACTGGTTTTTCTCAATTTTCCAGTTATTGTTCTAGTTTTGGCTTACAGTTACATACAATTATTTGTAATTTTCAGTCATTCGTATAGCTTGAAATGTCATCTGGGATACGATGCCTGTCTCTACTTGCCAATCGAGCTTTGTGAGAGTTGGTTCTCTGCGGCCTGTATATGTTAAAACACCACCACACACATACGTAAGTGCATCTAAATTGTTAAATGAATCACACTGCTGTTAATTGGTGGCATCGATAAAATTTATCAGAAAAACTTCGACAGTTGCAGATATGGAGATAGGAGGATGCCAAGAAAACTGCTCTCGTAGAGTGTCTTGTTACAATGTTTGTTGACACTGACCTTCGCTAGTGCCAGGCAATCAGTTGAGAAGACACAGGTGATGGAGAACCAGAGTGGATAATCTCCAAAGCAGTGATTCCCAATCTGGTCCATGGGGACCTACAGTCAGTCCATATGTTTGCTCCCTCTGTACTCCCTACCAGACAGTCTGCATTTTTGCTCCCTTCCAGCTCCCTGGGAAGGAGCAAAACCGTGGACTGGACTGGGTTGGGAAAAACTGCTCTACATGCATGTTCACCTTTGAAGTCTGGTTACACATCTATCCTACATCTGGTTTAGCATCTTTATTATTTTATCCTGTTCCTCATGACACACTGTGTGCTGCTTTTCATTCTTAATTGCCCCCGACTGTAAATTTGAATGCATTAACTGTTTAAATCCTATTATCATACCGACAGGTCGGGACTGTTTATTTTTTGGATATGTTAAATCTTATTTGCTAGTTAAGCAATACCCAAGAGAATGCAACAGTCTGCATAATAAAGCGGTTTCCTTACAGCCTGTGTGGGAAGGGCTTGCTGAGCTACTTTGTTGATCTAGTCACATAACAATGTGCCCCCCCCCTCCCCCAGAACAGTTCTGAGGCTCGATTCCAAAAAAGGACACCCATTGCTCATGAAGCCGTGCACTGATGCAGGCTGGGGATTAGACTCCCCAGTCATCCACACCGTAGCAGCGTCAAAATGCACGGCGCAGCCTAATGCCAACCGACAAATGTCAAAACAGTGAGCAGTCAGGCAAAGGAGATGCAGCCGCAGCAAGCTCTAGGGAGAAGGCAGCCTCTCCCCAGGTCCATGCTGGACCAGATGCAAACAGGACATTCATCTTATATTGTACATCGACCCAGTCCTGCCACCAGGCAACACAATGGCTTTGCATTTCCTGTCTGCCACTTACTTATAAAACAGTAAATCGATGACACCTGTGGTGATGCAGACCTGTGTCTACTACACAATGGAACAGGAAAGATTCTTCATTTCTAAAAATAAAAAACACTGCATATCTTAATATTTAGAAACTCTGCTTAAAGTTTTGTTCCAGTTCTCTTGGAAATTGTTTTCAGGTGTCAGAAATTTGCAGCATTCATACCCCCTAGTCACACAACCTCATACAGTACATCAGTCGTTCTCCACAGAACGTGGGCAGCAGGCTGGTTTTTCATTACCGATTCTCATTCCATCCTGCATTCCTCCCTCTGTCTATCCACCAGCCTTTCATTCCACGTTTCTCCTGTAATCTACCCCATGCTCCATTCTTTCCACCAGAACCGTCCTGCTCACCAACCGCCATTTTACTGTCTTATCTCTTGATCTTCTGTTTACTGACTTCCAAGCCAGCACAACTTTACCCCAGTCCTTGGCCTGGGGACCGTCTGTGTTGACAGAACAGAGTGGAAATAAATCCTAGACACACAGTCTTTTGGTGACTTATCAGAACCTCATGTCTTTGTCTCATTCGAAAGTCTCCTCTGCTACGGCAGCCTTCGAAATAATCTCCAGTCTGCTGTCAGTAACTTACAGAATCTCCACATTTACATTTATAGGTCATCCCTTCTCTGGCCCTAGATGGATTTGCGTTCGTATTTAAAGAAATCGTAAATAAAATCGGCATCTATTTTAACATTAACGTTCTCCTATTTACATCAGTAACTACAAAACATACATACATGAATTTAGTGATTAATTGTCATTGCTGACACACCACACAACAACAAAATGTGTCCTCTGCATTTAACCCATATGGGACAATGTGACATAGCAGGGGGCAGCTAATTTAGCGCCCGGGGAGCAGGGCTTGGGGGTGGTTCCTTGCTGGTCAGGGATTCGAATTTACAATCTTTCAATTACAAGTGCACATCCCTAACCATTAAGCCACTACTGCCCACTATAATATAGATAGTATATATAATATAGAGGAGAACACAACATTTGTAAATCAGGGACGGAAAGGCTACATTTTCATAGGTTATCATTGACTCAAATGATTCAACTAAGTCATGGAGGCACCCTGAAATCACAAAATAATCAACTGTAAGTTTCTTTTTTTGCATTAAGAATTCGTGCGCGATTTCTACATGGAGCGCGTGGCGGTTATCCAAGGGGTTAGGTTTTTCGAAGCAGCTATTCCTGGCAGCCGCCCGCCAAGATGCGCGCTGCTGATCCCGATGGGAGAGGGCCAGGCTGTTTGGCTTTTATCGCAGTTGTCCTTTGTCCCTGAAACGAATCAACTGGTACCGACGAGCGTGAAAATTAAATGCCCCTCCGCTCTTCTTTTTGTATTTGTGATAGGCCTGCAGCCGTACGAATTAAATGTCGGCGAAGAAGAATAAGAGGTATCCATTGGCGCTTTCACTCTCCTTTAAACGGGGTGGTCTCGCTTGTTCTCACCCCCGCTCGTGTTGCATCGGAGGTCGGCAGTTAGTCTCCTTGCAGGCTTCGGCACACTTTTGCGGGAGCTAGTTTTACACTCCCCTCTGGACAGAAACTATTTTTAATAGTCAGATTAAATAAAAAACTATTTTTGAATTTGCTATTAGGACATCTGGAATGGAGGAGCGGAGTGTCAATCAATGAAATGCGTGAAGGTTGGTATGGTTAACCCAGGATCGGTTTGCAAGCACTGAAACGTGATTTAACTAATATGCGATCGCTTGGTTGTTGTCTTTCCCCGGGAAGGAGAGGGGCCTTTCCTTATTCCGGAGTCTTTAGTGTTGTGGGAAGCTGTTGAAAGCTTTTTTAAAACTGCGATCTTTGGTGATAGTTACGTTCGTGTCGTTGCATCACAGCTGGTACGCAGTTCAGTCCAGAAGAGCGCAGCAGTAAAGTTTAGCAAATCGGACGCGGTTGTAAAAGGTTGGTAAAAGCATTAAATTGAGACATTTATTGTAAACCCATTATAGAAAACTGTGTTATGTGGGATACGTGAAGTCTGAACTTTTAACAGTTTGTTAGTTCAACTCTGTTTAACGAGCATTTTTGTACTTTTTACGTCTCGTTTTTTTAGTCTGGCATTTGTAGGGTTTCTAACTGTGGAATGAGCGCTGTAATTTATAAGGATGCCAGGTGATAGCCCACATTACCATATTAACAACATTTAATGATAACCGAAATAATAGTTTTAATTACGGGGGGAAATGAATGGCAATTAGTTGTCTGAAACGTCAGGGCTACACTCTTTGAGAACCGTTATCGGCTTGGAAAGAAGGGGACCTTTTGTAAAGGAAAAGGCTAGAGGCAAATGTTGTGACAGGCTTACTGATAACAGGAGATGGGGACAATGGAGCGCTGTGGCACGGATTACATTTAAGAAACATTTATCGTTTTTTTTTTTTTTTTTTTTTTTTGGCAGGAACGTTTAAACAGCTGTTATTAATAAGTATATGGAGATGCACTCCGAAGTCATTCCCAAGCCGTCAGTCTAGACATTTCCCATTTACTGGATCCGCAGATCGGTGCCAGCTGTCGGGACTGTATGAAAGTGTGCGAGGTGCGTATCTATGAACACATGGGAGTCTGACTGCATGGGAGGAACATTCACCCGGATTTACTGGCGGTCGCCGACCACTTCAGAATTCCACGGATGTAGCCAGTTCGTGCTTATTAAGCTCCTGTGCGCTTTATCCCCAGATTTAAAATACAGGCAACGTGTTTCCCTCAAAGAAATCCAAATTATTTGATGCCGGGTTGCTGAAATAAGGTGCAGACTTTTCCCGATCGAGTTGTCTTTTACTGCCTGGCAGCAAACCTCGGTGCGCACGTTTTGGGGGCTGCCGTGCGCTTCTCGCCGGACAGATGGCAAAGTGGCTGAAAGATTACCTGAGTTTCGGGAGCAGGCGTGTGCCGCCGCAGCCACCCAAACCGGATTACACCGAGAGCGAGATACTCAAAGCCTATCGCATCCAGAAGAGCATGGACTTCGAAGACCCGTACGAAGAGTCGGAGAAACGAGCTCGGAGTGAATCCGGAGCGGCGGATGTGGCGCAGCCAGGCTTCGGATCCCCGCTGAAGTCTGGCACTCTGGACATGAAGACGCTGTCTCCCAAACACCGACTCATCAAAGTGGAATCGCAGGACCTGGGCAGAAGCAAAATACTGCTGAGCGCTGTATCTATCGAGGAGCCACCCGTGCCGGTGAGTAATTACGGAACCTCAATTACACACGTATGCAATTACGCATGGTGCATTTGCAAAGCAACTTGGAGAGAGAAATTATAACGGTGCATGTTGTAAATGGCACTCCTCGTCATAGAAATGGTTCTACACAAATTTAACTTTATGAAATGATCCTTGAAATGGAAGTTCTTGGTCACCTTATTCATGCTGAGATGTGCTTTAACTGGGTATTTTAATAGACATTTTCGCTTGAAATCCAATATATAAACATTCAGCAGGTCATTAAACAATTCAAAATACCATCCAAGTCAGTTGGTGCTTACTGAGACATAGAATTGAGCTCTCTATGTAGTTTTTATCACCTATAACTGGATTAAAAAAACTGATCAGAGTTAAAAATCTACGCGGAAACCATTAATCAGCGAATTATTCTCTGGGTATCTAACTGGCGCTTAATTTATGCCCGGCATAACTGATTTATAATATGGGAAGGTTGTGAACGCAAATGGTTTTTAATTAGAGATGAGACGGCTCTCTCTCTTATCTTAGGTTGGTGCTTCGTGTTCTGATAAATAATGAATGAAGTTTGGATTTAGGGCACTCTCTGATAACTGTGCTGGTAACACGGGTATTACTGCCCGCTCCCACGAGTAAACAAAAGCTTTACCCTGTCAACTGCAAAGTGTTTATGATACTGGTATATTGTATAATCGCTTCAGTTATTTGTGATATTGATTTAAAAGATGTTGTAGGTTCTCCTAATACAAAGCCAAGAATAGAGCTAATGGTTTTATGCCAGTCATAAAAAAATAAATTCATGCATGACTTCCCATTGTGTATATCTTTATGATCACTCGCATACACACATGCACACGCTGACACATCTTTGTGGGGACAGTCCATTCATCTCTATAGGCATAACCCTAATCCCAAGAATGATGACCCTAACCCTTACCTAGCCATAACCTTAACCATAAGTAACCAAACAAAATACAGGACTTTGGGCATTTTTAGTTTTTAGATTGCAGTCATGGATTTTTATAAAGTTGAGCTTCCCCATAATGGTCCTCACAGTGTCAAAATAACAGGTCCCCACAATGTAATACATACACATAACAGCCCCCCCCGCACCCCCCATGCACGCACATACGCACTTACACCATTGGCCCTCATAAGACAGGGTTTCTCACCCTAATGCTGAGGCAGGGCTGCTCTACCTATAGGTGCGACGGCTTGAGCGAGCTTTGCATTATTTCCTGCTCGACAATCTCTGCAGCACCACCAGCAGCAAAGCGAATCTCACATTCACCAACTGCTGACGTGAGTCCAGGCTGCATCCGAATGTCTGTGTTCCTTGACAGATAAGGTAGCTGATAAGGCAGATCCATGAAAAGTGCTGAATCCGTCGCTTCTGTGTCTGATACAGCTAACAGTATGCTCTGCCTCAAATATGAATTAGGGATCTTTGAGAGCCTTGTACCCATTAGCGATCTGTGCAGCCGGCTGCCCAGTAATTTGTCCCTGTTCTCTCTACTCTGGGAATGGTTATTAATTAATTGCAGCTTTCTGCTATCAATGACACTCTGGAAATCGCGGGGGAAAGCACTGGGCGCCTAAGCACAGGCGTTTATTGCTAGTGGTTTCTTGCAGGGATCGGTTTAATCACCACGGCCGTTTCCCATGTGCTTTCCGAATAGAACCGTATGTGTCAGTCAGATGGCTTCTCTCGCTTTCCGAGGGATTGGCATTATTGAAAAGCACGTATATTGACTGATTTATTCACATATTAGCTCCAAAAGTATCACTCAGGGCTACAGAAAAGTAAAGTGTTGTCACAGGGAGCAGTACTTTTGTAATGAGACCTGGCCAGTCATCTTAACAATGTATGTTGTGTTACGTTACATTAGGCTACGTCACGTTACATTAGGCTACGTTATGTTACATTAGGCTACGTCACGTTACTTTAGGCTAGCTTACGTTACCTTAGGCTAGCTTAAGTTACTTTAGGCTAAGTTGCGTTACATTAGGTTATGTTACTTTACATTAGGCTGCATTACATTAGGCTGCATTGCGTTGCTTTAGGTTACGTTACTTTAGGCTGCGTTACGTTACATTAAGCTACATTACATTAGGCTACGTTACATTACATTAAGCTACATTACATTAGGCTACGTTATGTTACTTTAGGTTGCGTTAAGTTACATTTGCCTTAGCTTGGCTTTATTGTCTCCCTTAGGTAAAATTTGTCTTGGACATTCCAGCGAACACATGCATCCCAGTCTCGCCGATGTCACCTACACTAAGAACATTGCACAGAATGTTACACGAATGCCCTCCTTCAAAATATTGCACATTGTCTTCCACAGATTATACAGGCTATGTGTTCTAATTACGTTCTCCGTTTACACCTGCAGCGTTCTGCTCTTGGTGTGTTGCCACAGTAATGTCCAGGCAACAAAGAACGTGGTCTAACGACGTGGTTTCGTTTCTCAGGTGATTCCGTCGGCCCCCGCGGCGGGCGACACCGATTACTCCGACCCCTTCGATGCTCGTTCGGACCCCAGGTCCGACCCCGATACGGAGCAGCTGCCCCCGGCGAATAATGGCTACATGGAGCCATTCGAGGCCCAGAGGGTCATTACAGGTGCACACAGGCCTTTCTGATTTCCGGAATCTTCCTTATCTTCACACTGATTACTTTGCACAGCCCCTTGTTCATAGTGTCTTTCCTGTTTTGTTCTGGCTCGGCCACATCTGCCTGTTGAAATGGTCGTAATTCTGATTTTTTCCACATGCCAGTTCTTGGTCCGTTTATCAGTTTGAGGTATTACTTTTAGCCAGTCATCCGTCTTGCTTGTTTTCCCGGTCAGGGCTTTTCTCCGAATGGTACGAAGCCCGCAGTCTTTTAGATGGCAAACTCAGTATCGCTAATCACAGTTAGTCCTTCAGGTTCTGCTAACAAACAAACCAGCCAGCTTAGATGCATCATATGGCTGTTAATGGAAGCAGCGCTGAAACGCCTTAAACCTTCAGCTTGCTCCTGGGTGCCAGCGAAGACTGTTCCGCGCTTTGCCTGCTACTCTAGTTATGTGTGCAGATATAAACAGGATTTGTTCCCCTAATTAAATTCGGTGGTGCTGAATATATTTGCTGAAGGCTACCATCTCTCATTACTTTGCTGCCTTTTTGATGTTTGCGGCAATAGTTAACTGTCGGTAAGAATCCAATCCACACTATTGGTAGCCATTTTCCTATTGGTATTAGAGTGTGTGTTTTCCTATACTCATAGATATTGCCTTCTGGGGAGAAAATCCTTCCAGAGCCCCCTGTTTGCCCTCTAAAACGATAATGCTTTTCTCTTGAATACTGGCTTCTCCAGCTTGATGTCCTCCTATCACTGGAATGTCCAGTGTGGGCCCGAGCAGTGGTATGCAGTGGCCCTGTGTCTCTGTCTGAACAGCTTAACATCAGAACGAGCCCCCTGCTCCCCTCTCCTCATCTTTCCACCTCTGGGTCTATCCCCAGGGCATCCTCTGTTGCCATAGTTACAGCAGGGAGTACCCAATAGAGATTCCTGTAAAGGTTAAAGTTTATCTCTCTTTGTCTGCCCCTTGTTCTTTCTCTCTGAACCTACCTCCTGTGTTGTTCTCTGATAACGGCTAATGTTAAAAGTAACATCACATTTATTAAACATTGGGGATTACGGCCAGGAAAAGTACTCGATTTACATTCTGAGGTTTTGATAAAAAAAAATTTAAATCCCTGCCATACATACACTTCATTACATACATAACTGATTACGACCTACTTTTTTTTCCAAATCCATTTCAAGAGTAGACTTTCTTTTCAGAGAACCCTTTCTGTACAGCGTTGTACTGAGCTGTAATTTTTACACTTGTGGCTTTCCTGTTAACTTTAACAAGTTTTTGACCATAGAAATGCCACTTATTGAATGTTTTTGTAAATCTCAGCGTGTAGAATTTACAGAAATGACATTGTGCATGAAAATCCCTGTAGAGTGGCTGTTTTTCAGATGCTGGAACCACAAAGTCTCACGCCAGCAATCGCACCGCATTGAAAAATAGATCAAGCAGCTTAGCCATTCTGATACTTAGCCAAAAAATGACTGATCCTCTAGGCTCTGTTTGTGTGCTGTATGTACTCAGCCAGAGGATTGGCTGTTTGTAAGGACAGGCTGTTTGCATTAGAAAGCAGGTGTACCTAATAAACAGGCCACTGAGCTTGTCGTGCTGGGAGACAGGGAACTAAAACGCAAAAAATCACACATTGTGATGTAATACCAGAGACGATGGAGGCTTCGATTGTTACAATGTCTCCGTGCTTAAGAGCTCAGCTCACATCCACCTGAAAGATGAGTACCTTAAAGTATCTCTGCTTGAGCAGCAAATTGGTTTCTTGTCCAGATTCAGAATCCGGTGCTAGTCAGCAAGAAGAGTGTTCTGTCGTCATAGGGCGGGTTTGAGAAGAACGGGCCGCTCATGGATTGGGTGGTGCCGCCTTCGTCGCCATGACGCCATTCTCATGTCCCCAGAGCTGCAGTGGGCCCCGGGGGGAGGCCACCCAAGATGCGGATTCCAGCTGTATGATACTCCGTACGAAGAGCGGGCCCCAGGGCGTGGCCCCGAGGAGGGCCGCGAGAGCCGCCTGCCCCGGGACGACGAGCGGCCGGCTGACGAGTACGACCAGCCGTGGGAGTGGAAGAAGGACCACATCTCCAAGGCCTTAGCAGGTACACGCCCACCCACCTAACCCTGCCCACCGGTCTGACCCCACCCCCTCTGATGCCCCACCCCTTTCCCCTTCCATTAGGCCATGTTCACGCCAAGACTAAATGGAGTCCTGAATGCACCTTTTAGCAACTAACAACTTCCCGTCACGCTGTTTTTTTTTTTTTTTTTGAAGCATTGTGCTGGTCCACTGATCATAAGATCCATCCATTGACCTCCACTGACCCTGTGCTCCCTGTATCTTTTTTTTTTTTTTCGGTAATGTCCTCCGGGAAAGGAACAACAATGACGGCACTGAGTCCTGCTAGAAGCGGCTAATGAAAGCCCCTTGGCTAACATGTAAATGAATATGGCCCCATTGCTTTCTGGGATTGGCTCACAGTCACCCCGTGGGTTGATTGATTAATGGACGGATGATGGATGGATGGCCCCGGGTGTGTGATCAGTACCAGTGATTGCTGGCGGTAGCTTTTATGCTGGAAGTGCGAAAAGGAAAATCGTCAAGGATGATTGTAGAGCCAACAAAAAGAGAGGCCTGCAAAAATACTCTGACATGCCTGCTGCATGTAAACAAGGTGTGTTTTCAGCAGCGGAAGCACAGTGATCTCTGCCTCCTGCCGTTATGGGCCGGTGTTTCCGAGAATGACAAGTTCCGCCAGTGTGGGAGAGCGGTGTGGATTCCAGCAGGCGCCTTGCCTCTTAGGATAAGTGTACTGGCTTGATTGTGTTGCTATGCAACAATCTCTTTGAATATTATGATGGCGGCTGAATCTCCTGTTGCTTGTTCCCGCAGGTAGCGTCTGTAGTCTTCACAACCCCCGTTTGTCGGTCTGTCTCTTTCTTTTTTAATTTATTTACCACATTGTAGGCACTGTGTGCGTGTCTGTGTCTGCGTTTGTGCTTTTCTCTCTCTCTCTCTCTCTCTCTCTCTCTCTCTCTCTCTCCGTCAGTCTGTGTCTGTCTGTCCGCCCCCCTTCCCGCCCAGTCACACAGTGTGTGTGTATCTCCCATGGCTGTCATGCCCCAAGCCGCCGGGGTAAATGCCCCCTTTGATTCGTGGCAGACGGTGGCATGCTGGCAGACTTGCCCATTTGGCGTCCGCACATGTAACAGGTGGACATGCGTGTCAGCGGGCAGGCGTGTGGCAGGTGTGCTGGGGGTCCGTCACACGTCACGTGGGTCTGGTATACACATAATGGAGCTGTTTGGAGCGAGCTCTGAGCTGGGCCGTATGACAGTAAATCAGCGTGGCCGTCCTATATGCCTGTGTGCCCC
>JAODJW010000033.1:4802705-4826705 GCA_026777045.1 Hyperopisus bebe | reverse complement strand
AGGCACCGGGAGCGCGGGGGGGAGCGGCGCCGGCTTGGCCCCCCCCCCCCCCACCCGCTAATCCCCTGCAGATGGTCTGTCGGTTGGCTGGCTGGGTGACGGCGGCCGTCTGCGCTGCGCGGGAATCGGGTGAACCGGGCTTGGGGGGGCTCACAATAATTTAGTGTTTTTTTTTCGTTGTGATCTACAAGATGATGGGGCTGTGCCCATTGTGCAGGACGAAGTGTTATATGAGTGTTGTGTGAACGTCACATGAACGTGTTCATGTTCTCCCAAAATGCAGAAGATGTTTAATTTCCAACCCCCCATCCCCCCACCCCGCCTGCGCAGGGCATAAACTTTGCCCTATGACACCTGACCCTGCTGGGCTTCTGATTGGCCCTAGCCTGCCTAAGTGTGCCCCCATTGGTTGAGGCAATGTTTGAGAGGATTGCTTTAGATTTGCAGCTGGCTGTGTGACCTTTGACCTTAGAATTGACATCTCGGCACTTAGACCTGCCGGCTTGTGGCACTAAGCAGATGGGAGATTGTGTGTGTGTGTGAGTGTGTGTGTGTGTGTGTGTGTGTGTGGGGGGTATTCTGTAATGGCACATATGGAAATGCGTTATTGCCTTAAGATATGGACACTTATTATGTTAACTAGTTAAATCAGTCATCTGTTCCAGTATAAATATTGATGTTTTATAGAATATGTAATATTACATTAATTTATTTTTTAACACTGTAATTAGTGTCACCACAGGTTATGATTAAGCAGATGCTTTTTTTGACAGGTTTAATCTTTAAGATCACTGCAGACATCGCTGTGGTCCGCTGAGCCACATCCAGATGTTACGGCAGACGCCATCTGCTGGTGAGGTGAGCATCTAGTCTGGGACGTCACTCTGTCACCAGCAAGCACAGTCCTTTCACAGATGAGAGTGTATTAGCCACGCTCACCAGCCATCAGAGATGCCACTAAAAAAGTGGATGTCTTTACCAAATGTCTTTGTCTATGCAAAAATAGCTTTATAAATATTAGCGGCCCATTGCTGTAATGATGGAAAGTCTTGTTGTGCTGGTCCCTGATGCTTATTCACTGAGGACTACCCATAGTAGCTAGCTTTTACCAGTTACTAGTTAAGATTTTCAATAATGTGCTATTTAATCTGTTGTAGGATACACTATTTTCCCCACATACCATGGATTACTATTATATACTTGATCAGAAATACACTCACTGACAAAAAAGGTTAAGCACCCAGACTGAGTGGTGGAAATGACATGGATCTGCATGTGGTGAAAGGTCATGTGACTGTATCACAATGATTATAATATCAGATTAAACGTAAAACAGAGTTGGCAGTATGGGTACACATCAGTAAGGCGTGGCACTCCCCCCTCCCCCCCCGGGGTTGGATACATGCGGCGATACAGTGCGGAAGGGAGACGTACAGCTGTTGTATCCATTCCTACAGCGAGTCGGCCCACAGCTGTTGTCACTGGCCCTCAAGATCCTGCAGACTGGCACTGGGTCAGAGTTCACGTCCGAGCCGATGCCACACATGTTCGATTGTGGAGAGACTGGGGGACCTGACTGGCCATAGGAGGATGCAGGCAGTCCATAGAGACATGTACCATGTGTGTGTATGGGTGTTGTCTTGTTGAAAGACTATACCAGGTTGCCGTCTCGGGACGGGAAAGACATGCGGACGCAGGATGTCACTGACGTAGCGCTGTGCCATCAGGGTCCCCGAATCACTACCAGATGACCTGTCATACCCTAGAGTCATACCCTATGGCTCCTCACACCATGATGTCATACCCTATGGCTCCTCACACCATGATGTCATACCCTATGGCTCCTCACACCATGATGTCATACCCTGTGGCTCCCCACACCATGATGTCATACCCTATGGCTCCCCACACCATAATGCCAGGAGTAACGCTGGTGTGTCTCTCCACATCGGTCCTCTCCCCTCAGTGCTGTCATACGCGCAAGTGACGGTCATCCATGGTAATGCAGAACTGAGACACATCACTGAAGGTGGTCTGACGCCCACTCGTCATCAGTCCATGCCTCCCAGTTACGACGCCACTCCAAACGCAGCTGGCTCTGCGCTGGTCTTATTGGCAGCGGTTCTCTAATGCTTGGCGCACAATACGATAATCCTCCCTTGGTGTGTCTGTCTTGGGCGACTGGAATCTTCACGACGTGTGTGGGTGCCCTCACGTGCCCATTGGTCCCAACATCGGGTGATGTTGACATCTCCATGCCCCACATGCTGGGAAATTGCACAATACGACCATCCGGCCTCAAGCAAACCCACAATGTGACCCCTATCAAACTCCGTCAAGTGCTCGTAATGCTGTCTAATGCGTCTACGAGGCATCCTCTGTGTCTGGTGACTAAACTTGCTCCTTGTGAATCATAGCATTTACATACCCATAGCTGGTCTGCATGTGTACCAAATTACATCCGAATCGGACCATTACTTCTGGGTGCTTAACATCTTTTGTCACTGACTATTTGTACATGAGGTATATCCTGTATCAGGTATATCCTATCTGGCATCGGGGCAACACATTAAGCAGCCTGTTTTCTAAACCACGAGCTCCCTTTGTAAGATGCAGTTTTTCCATTCTGCCACCAGAGGGAAATGTTGAGCTTACGAGGCTAAATATTTTAAATACAGTATATAATTAACAATATACATGTTAGCTCAGTATAAAAGTACAAAGCTATAGCTATTGATTTTTCTCCAAATAAATGCATTAAATAGTATTTAAAAGGTCATAACAGGTGTGACACTTTTTAACAGCTGTTTCAGATTTTGTATAAACCACAATTAAACCACAATTTATGAATGTTTATATACCACAGAATATATACTAAGTGCAATACCCTCTGATGAATAAATTAGGCAGATTTAAATAAAGAAAAATCCTACTCTATGCTGAGTGACAATCCACACTTTCTTGTTTGGACTTGTTGGTCTAAACAGGTTCAGGTTTGACAGCTCAGACACTCATTAACGTCTCTGTGACAGGAGAGGACATGGTTTTGACCTGGCTGTTAGTTTTACAGAATCATGCATTCTCAGTTTAGTTCTTTGACATTTGATTTCCGCCAAAATGGACGAACCAGCTCATTCTCACCTGGACCAAACACACATCCAAACGTGGAATTAAGCCGTAACTGGAACTCCGGGCTTGTAGCATGTGTCATCATCACCCCGGCTCTGTCTGCATGCTCACTTGGTGATCAGTAGCGCCCCCCTTCTGAGAAGTGCCCACAGTGTGAGTTTGAGGCACCTGCCCTGTGACTTTCTTGTGCCTTAAGGGACAAGCTCCACGCTCAGCAGAATCTGTACTGAATAAACCATTTGTGAAAGATTGATTGATGGATAACTGGAATCTCAAAATCCTATATAAATGGCATGTGTGTTTCCTATTAGACATTCAACATACACTCACGGGCCTCTTTATTAGGTACACCTCACTAGTACCGGGTTAGACCACCTTTTGCCTTCAGAACTGCCTTAATTCTTCGTGGCACAGATTCAACAACGTGTTTGAAACATTTCTCAGGGACTTTGGTCCATGTTGGTATGATAGCATCAGGCGGTTGTCGCGGATCTGTCGACTGCACCATCATGATGCAAATCTCCAGTTCCACCACATCCCACAGGTGATCTGTTGGACTGAGATCTGGTGACGGTGGAGGCCATCTGAGCAAGTGAACTCATTGAGGTATGGATTTTGCGACATGGTGTGTTATCCTGCTGGAAGTAGCCATTAGATGCAGAACTCGAGACTCATCTGACTAGGCAATATTTTTCCAATCTTCCATTGTCCAATTTTACTGAGCCTGTGCCCGCTGTGGCCTCAGCTTCCTGTTCTTGGCCGACTGGAATGACACCTGGTGTGGTCTTCAGCTGCTGTAGCCCATCTGCTTCAAGGTTGGACATGTTGTGCATTCAGAAATTCAGAAATTCTGCATGCCATACACTGTAGTCTAAAAACATTGATATTGATAACGAGTTCACCCCTGGGGAGGGTGGGCAGGCGCAGATTAGCAGAATGTATTTACTTAATTTCTTTTTTTTTTCCTGTGGAAAACAAAAGATTGATCTGCTGCCCAGATATAACGAATTCTAAGCACGTTGTGGACCATATAAAGCCGTCCCACGGGCCGGTAATTTGGGACTGAAGAAATCCCTCGTCCCCCGCTAAGGAAAAATTATTGTAGAAGGTGTCCCTTCAACTCTGGTGCTGGTAACTTTGAATACCGATCAAGTTTTAATATTACCCGGCAATATCAGCCATGATGGACACATCATGCCGATATAGTTACTTTTAATGAATGTTGGCTGATACCAATACGTTAACCAATATATTGTACATCTCTATGTGTAATGTACGCAGAAGTAAACCGTTTCAAAACCTTACCGGGAAAGTCTGAAGTGAGCAACACACACTGTTGAACTTTAGAGGCACCTGAAACTTGGACCCTTGTGACGCCACATCGTTCACTAAACATCTATGCCTCATTGCAGAGTTTGAATTGAACACTCATAGGTAACTGGTCTCTCTACACAGCTGCCTAAGTATGCACCATGCACAGCTTTATTTGAAGTACCAGCAGTACTTTAAATAACAGAAATCCAAGTGTGAAAAGATCAGCATGAATGATTCCGATTTTGTACCTTCGACCTTTTAAATGGGACAGAAAAATAGCCTTCAACATTTTTGTGAAAATATGCATGAAATGAAATTATACTTTGATGGACATATATGAATAGGGACACTCAAACTTGCATATATACAGTAAATCGCTGTTTTACTATGTTCATTTTGTACCACATGGCTGCTTCTGCTACCTATAAACTGCTCAGGCTGAATTTTAAGCACAGTGTCACCCTAAGATATTATTATAATACTTAAGAAAACAACATATGCATTCCAAGGTTTTGGCCATGGTGAGAGGCGGCAGAAAAAGTTGCTGAATCTATCTAATTATGATATATCTTGTATCACGCGCAGTAGTGGTTCATGTGAGGTTATCGAGCCCTTTAACAGGCTTTGTGAACAGCAAGCAGTTTCTTGACTCATTTACAAATAAAGTGTCATTTCCACAGAGGAACAGCATTTCTGGAATATTCCATCAAGCAAGATGCCCAAGTTCAGTTATCCATCAGTATTCAAAATGTGTTTTGTTGTTCAGACTGTGGGAGGCTGAGGGGGGCATCTGGTCAGAAATTGGTCAGGACTTGGGGTGTTTCTCAATGCCAAGAACGCAAAGATCGTACCCGTGGTCTTGGCAGGAGCCGTCTTGTTAACTTGCCTCCCAAGAAGAAACTTGGGGCGCAATGAATCGTGGGATTTGTCTTGTTTGGCGAGGATGCAACCAGTGTGTTATTAATATCTGGAGTGGGGCAAGACCAACATATGGGGATTTTTACCATCCTCTGCCCTTCTGTTTTTGAGTATTGGAACTGGTCTTTGGCAATGGAAGATGATGTAAAAACAGGTACATGAGAACAGGATGTGGTCAATTACTCGTATTGAGAAACAACCCTGGTGGGAACTGGTCAGAATTTGGTGAGAACTTGCTGAGTGCCCCTGCTTTAACCAGGACGGCAGACAGAAGTTCAGCAGGACCAGAGGGGTGGAGCAGGGTGGGGGATGAGGGCCCAGGGTGTGGGAGGCTGGAACTCAGGGGTGTTGAGATTTTGCTTTTGGTCAGTCCCGAGGCAGCAGCCCCAGGTCCACCTGCACTGGACTTGCTGTTCTCGCCAGTGGGGATGATGGCGACCAGGTTGGGGGGGCCCTCGATGGGAGGCGTGGCCTCCAGCTGAGCCTGGCTGCAGCACAGCACGCGGAAGAAAGCGGTTCTCAGCTCGCGGCTGGTCAGCGTGTAGATGAGCGGGTTCAGGGCAGAGTTGAGCACGGCCAGGGCGATGAACCAGTCCACCTGGTAGAGCACTGGACAGCGCTCGGGGCTGCAGCCCACGTCCAGGAGCAGCAGCAGGAAGAGGGGCGCCCAGCACACCACGAAGACGCCCAGCACGATGACCACGGTGCGCAGCAGCACCAGCGAGCACTCCGAGGGCCGGCTGCCGCCGAGCCGCCGCCCGCTGGACGTCACCAGCCGGTAGATGCGGATGTAGAGCACCACGATGGCGGCCAGCAGGGCGCTGAAGATGCTGATGCAGAACGCCACGTAACTTTTGTCGTAGAGCGGCAGCACGGTGGAGCACGCCTGCAGGTGGCCCTGGCAGTTCCAGCCCAGGCTGGGAAGGGCGCCGAGCAGCACCGACACGGCCCAGCAAGCCCCCAGCAGGCCCAGCAGGCGACCCCGGCCGGCCGTCTCCGAGGGGCGGCGACGCACCATGGTCATGTGACGCTCAATGCCAATGGCCAGCAGGCTGAAGGTGGAGGCGCTCAACGCCACGAACATGCTGCCCTCCCGCGCCAACCACTGCGTCGGTGTCAGGAAGAAGGTCCGGCGGCCCGACGTGAAGATGTTGACGGCGTAGGCCACGCCCGCTAGCAGGTCCGACAGCGCCAGGTTGCCGATGAGCAGGTACATGCGGCTGTGGAAGCGCTTGTGGCGGCACAGCGCCAGCAGAACAGTCACGTTTTCCAGCACGATCAACGCGCAGATGATCAGCACCAGCGTGGTCTTGCAGGTTCCTGTCCCACGTGGTCGTTCCCACTTCCCCGAGTGGTTATAGTGGTTGACGATCACCAGGTTCATCCCCTCTTCAATGGTGGCCTCCATGCCGAATCACTTGTTCAAACACGAGAGGGCGCCACTGAGTGTGTGCCCAATACGGGGCAAACTCCTCTGCCTGACACCGGTGGCATCTTTCGGATCCGAGCCTGTCAGCAGAATTCAAACACAACGATACTTAAGCATATGTGTGGATACGGTTTTATATATAATATTAACACTGTAAATAACAAAAGGTCTTTTCATAAAGGGTTAAGACGTAAAAGTATCACGATCGGTAAATATGCAGCAAGTTCTCAAGTTTCTTCTGAACCATATGAACGAAACTTACTTACGTTACCTATTAATACGTTTTACATTCATCCTTTAATCACGGCGTCCAAGTCACTTCAATCTCTCCTTCTACTCTAAACTTTAACATCTGAATGTGTGTTAGACTGCTGTCGCACTATCATGCTGTAAACACGGCAAGACAAAATTCTGATTTAATAATTCGCGCTTCATTATTTAAGGTTTATACCTAATAATCGTTACATTTGAAATCGCCAAAGTAAAACCAAGCACTAAAAAAAGTTACTAAAAAAGTTACTAAAGCTAGTACGGTATTAGTCAAGGACGTTGCGATAGCCCCATGCCTTAAGTAAAATGTAATACGCACGTAATGAAGCATTTATCAATGCATATTTGCATTGATTTCTCTAAACTTACAATCATGATTTATGGCTCATAAATTTCCAATTAGACTGTGTCAAAAATAATTATGCGCCATCACCCCACCCTTGGGTTTAATAATTACAGTTTACCTTAACGAATTTATTAACCAGGTGACATGCATACCTGTTTTGTTGTAATTGCCGGCACGCCACTACATCTGGCTGAACATCCCGGCCCGATCGCCTGCTGGTCCCCCGTCTTCACTGGTCTCCGGCAGGCTGCATCGTTCCTGAACACATCACTCTCTGACCTTCCATGCGATTAGAAATCAGTTAAAGCTCGATCAGCTTCGCCTTGGTTAAAGCGGACCCCAGCTCGCGTTCCCTTCCCAGCTCCTGCGCAAACTTTTGCCGGTGAGCCGTGTGTATGTGCGTGTCTTCTCGGTCTCTCCCATAATAAGGCTGCTGCCTGCAGCTCTCCAAATGCCCCTCGGCCAATCGGGGGTAACGCACGCAGTTCAGGGCGGGTGTTTCGGGTTTCAAAGGAGCCGTTTCTGGCAAGTTGTTACAGCTTCGGCTTGGCGCATCACGGAGAACGGGCGGCACTACTTATATACACAACGGCGGCGGACGTCATTGGCTGATTTTATTCATCTTGCATGCATATGAGGCTGCGGCGACTCACGGCTTCGTAGATGGATAAAGGGACTGTGTTACAGGGCTCGAAGCACAAGATTGAAATACACAAAACAAGCCCTAAACGTAACCAAGCAGAGCACTTTTATTAATATGCGCTGTTGCAAGTATTTTTATTTGTCCTACACAGGTACACAAGCATTTAAATTTCAATAGATTAACTACACGTTTGTTAGTGAAATGTCATTTAGTAAAACCTCAGGTAAAGCTTTACTTGAGGGGGCGCAAATAATGTAGTTGTGTACTCCTACTTAATGTATGAATTAACCAGAAACTCAGTGTTAGTCACCTACTGATTCCATGTTCATTCATCATTAATCAGTCATAACGTTTGTGTATTTCCTGCAGTTACTATATTTGTGCATGATTTGTACTTGAGTAGTAACTGAGTAACTAAGTTACTTGTGCCCCCTCAAGTAAAGTTTCACCAGATCTGCTTTTTTCCACCCTCTTTTGTTTTCCATGTTCAGCAGATGTTTCCTGCTGTTTTTCCACAAGTCTGACGGGCCTGTCTACTAGCGTACTGTCCTAAATGCACTACAGGAGCTGAAGAGAGAGATGACCAATCTGGCAGATTAAAACTCCATCTTTGCTGTGATTTTGTGGGCCCAGAGTCACAGATCCAGTCTCTTCCACTACTGCTGCATTCCCATATGCTATCCCAGAACCGGCCGTCCATTCCGAGAGTATTCCCATGCTAAGTGGGAACATTCTGCGAGCAATGGATAGACAGGCACCCTGGGGGGACGGGGTCAGGGAAAATAAACAAGCAGAAATGTTATCTGGCAGAGTAGTTACACATCTACAAGAACCGCCCTCCTTTCACCATACCTGCCCTCCGACTCCTCTGAGTGAAGCCATTACTAATCCCTCCAGGAGAGAGAGAGGGCGATACGCGGACAGGGACGGCCTGAACATCGCAGCCTCTCTCTCAAAGAAAACAGTGTAAAAAAAAAGTCATTTCGAAAAGCACAGCGAATCTCGTTGCTGTTAGCATTAGCGCGTCCTGGCCTTTTCTTTTTGAGAAAAGCAGGAGGGATCATTCGAGCCGCTCCGGACTCCGCACGGTCAGAGGAGCACGGGCTGGAAACAGACCGAGACGGGCCAAGACTGCTGGGAAAACAGGCCCGCTAATTTATTTGTGTGTGTGTGAGAGACGGAGACAGAGTGTGTGTGTGTGAGTGCGCGCACGTCACGGCTGGCTAGTGCTCTGCCGATCTAGCTGGCGGGTGAGGCAGCTGGTTTGGAATCCACAGTTTAGTGGGATTTGGGGTGGGAAAGCGGTGAGAGGCAGCGGGGAGGGGGAGAGGGGGGGGCTCTGGGGCCTTCACCTCATTGCCCCCGCTCCTCCCCCCAGCCATCCTCATCCCTAACCCACACATTCCCTGCATATCTCCCCCCCATATACATGCTTGTTTGCTCCACGTCTCATTAAACAAATGCGCTCCATGCATTGCCCAGTAATTGCATTTGCCGACAGCGTAGCAAGCTTTTCCTAAGGAAGGGGCCGCGCATGGTTTCTGCTGTCAGATCACGCAGCCGTGCATGTGAAGCCGCGGCCTCGTGCCTCCGGGCCCCTGCATCCGGGCCCCTGCATCCGGGCCCCGCTCTGTGTGCAGAGTCTGCTTGCTTTTCCTGCGTCCAAGTGAGATTGCTCTGGATTCTTCCCAACAGTTGAATAAGTGTCCCTAAATCGCCCCTGATGTGTGTGTGTGTGTGTGTGTGTGTGTGTGTGTGTGTGTGTGTGTGTGTGTGTTTCCTGTGATGGACAGATAGCCTGTCCCATGCGCTGCTCATCCTGAGACAGTCTGGTACTGGACCACTGGCTAAGGAAATTATATGGATAGGGATTGTAGCTGGTGCAAGCAGATGGCAAACTTTATGTTATAAATATATAATGGTACAGTATGGCGTTTAGGTACATCAGTCGTATTAAAAGGCATCTGCTGTCTCCAGAAAGATGCTGTAGCTAAATTGGTAGCATGCAGCGGGGAAAAAGCAATGTAATTAAATATACAAATGCTAACAAAGGAGCATATCTAGGGAGTCCCACCATACCGACTGTGCCTGCCAGAAGAAGCGGGGGCCCACGGCACGGCTGGCGCGGTGCAGCGAGCGGCGGGACCTTCTGAGCGCCGGGCGCGGTGCTGGAGCGCCAGGCCGCGAGCGAGGGGTGCGAATTGAAAAGCGAACGCCCGCTGCCGATGGCGCCCGCTGGCACGTTCGGGGAGTGTCGCTGACAGCTGAGCGGGAGACAGGATTTGGCACACTGGCGAACTGGGGGGGGAAAAATGTGGGCATTTCTTCGGTTAGAGGTGTGGGATAGGAGAGTCTGTTACGGCGTTTTCCTGCCTAGGCTGACTGTGTCACTGTGCCAGAAGTCAGCCATGATGCAAGAATGTAAGGAAAAACCCGAAAGATAAGATTCCAAGGAGAGACGAGCAGGATCTCCGTCAGCCAGAACCTGAACGGCCAGAGTCACTGCTGACACGGTGCTTGTGTTCCGGGGGGGCTGAAAATGTCCCGTATACAAATGTTTAAGATTACCAAAATATATTCAGCAATGATGCAACCGAGAATCTATTATGTCAAAGTAAAACAATAACATGGTATATTCCAGCAAAAATTAAGAATAATTTTTAAGAATATTGTTAAAATATTTCAGATTTATAAATGTTATGGCTCCGTAATGTAGATAGTGTTCAGGGCCTTCAGACCAGCGTGCAGCCACCTTAAACCACACGTATTAATTAACACTTCTTTGTTCCTACATTGTTGCACTACCTCCACTACCACCATAGATATTTATGATTGTTTAGTATCAAATGTGTTATATCTTGTCTATTAAACTTATGTGCCTTTTTTTACTTTGTCTTCACAGACTGGAGCTTAGAGAACCCACACATTTGCATATTGCACTCAGTATAACTGTGCATGTGACAAATAATTATTGAAACTTGAAATTTACTCTCTAGTTTAATTGCACAATGTGGAAATCATATATAAAGGTCATCCTCTATAATGAAAGGAAGATTCTGGTAAAAAGGTACCCCAATCCCCCCCCCCAAAATAACGCATGTGAGCCATAAATGGGACAGTTCCCTAACTGCCCGTCACACGGCTCATTAAAACTGCGTGGGAGGGGGTCTCTCACTCACTCAAGCAATCAGCTCATTACATGCAGGCTGAGCTCAGACTAAAGTGTCTGTTACTGACATTCATCTGGATGGCAGGCAAACATGAGGAGAGCAAAATGAATGATGACGAGCAGCATTACAAAGGGAGACGGGGGCACCGGGACACCCTAAAATAAAGAGCATCTGTATTGATGGGGCTCCAAGGCTGGAGAGAGAAAGGTCAATTCAGATGGGGGGGGGCACAGACACCCCCGCTATCTACAAGAAACAGAGACATATTTCATCATGCAGTGTGGAAACTATGAACGTGTAATTAACACTTACGGACCAAAATGGAAAAAAAAATCCTTCTCTGCACAAGAAATCAGGGAATGTGCTTCACTTCCAAAGGAACACTGTACTGGCAGGCCACAATGACCTACCATACCCAATTTTCCCATTTAAAAATGTATTTAGCTCAGATTTTACTATACAATCTCCTTGCCCTTGTTAACAAACAGCTGAATGCTTTTCTCTGCATTTTATAATGTGTGTATGAGTATATATGGATTCCCAATGAAATGATATTATTGGTGTGTAATCATTGTACTTTGTCAGTAACTGTTCCGTTTGGTCAATAGGGTGACAAGCATCTCCCATGTCACACGGCTTGTGGCTGCAGCTATGCGTTGAGTCTAGTGACGGTCTGGCTTCCTCCCACAGTCCAGTGCTGCTCAGACGACCCCAAATCCCCCCTCTGACCCCTTGATTTCCAGGAATAGTCTAGGCCATGACTGGGTGAGTCATTTTTGAAAATTAATGGCTGCTTATAACTATAATACAACCACTAATGTACCACAGAAGGGCATTCCAAATATTCTAAGTTAGAAATTGCTCAAAGCACACAAATGAGACTTTTAGGGAAATTTCTGAAAAGATTTGATATTGGCTATATACACTACCAGTTAAAAGTTTTTGTACACACTGACATTTTCTACATTTGCATGTAGAAAGTACCTAATATTTACTAAAAATACACTCAATATTCTTTGCTAACAAATACATTTACAGCATGTTCACCATCTCAGTACCTTTCTTAGCAAGAAAATGTCTTTGATTCATCAAAGTAACCTCCTCTAACAATTAAAGCTCGATGCATTCTTTCTACATTAAATACCTCCCTATTTCATAGGATGAAACAGTTAACAAGTGCACTTAAAGTGAAATGACAGCCTAGAATGAGACTCTGCCATCACCACACAACCAGTTAATAGGATGTCAGACATGCACTGTTACATACTCTTTCCATGTTTAAAGAAAACTTGTTTTATTTGACTTACATTTTCATTTACACTTGTTCACTCAACTTTCCAGTGCTTAACAAGACAAAAAGATCTGCAGGTTATGAAATAAATGATAAAAACCTGCGGTGTGCAAGAACTGTTGACTGGTGGTGTAAAGGTACTTAAACAAAATCCTTAAGACTTTTGAGAGTCATTCTGTAAACACAGATTCTCCAAAATGAGTCCCTGCTTCACGGTTACCGCTGCTCGTTCGCTGGCTCTCCTATGAGGACATTCTAATGGCATCTATTTGTTTTTCTGTGCAATCACTATTTTAGACTGAAAATAACATTCTAGCTTTTGCAGTTCCAGATAACTTAAAAATAACTTGGATCCCAGTCATGTAAACATTCGAGTGCTTTGATTCTTCCTGATTCATGAAGCATTTTAGGCTGACAGCCAAGGTCATGTCCAGACATATAGCACAGCCTTATGTCCCTGTGTGTGTTTGTAAAAACCTGGCCTTCTTTCTCCTGTGACCATGGCTGCCTGCAAACTAACAGATTTGTTTTTTCTTTATATTTGCTGTGTCCTTCAGAACTTCAAGTCGGCTTGAGTTATCCTTCTCAAAGTGCTCCACTTTAAAGTTCGGCTTGTATGGTGAGTTCACTACAGTTCCCTCTTTTCCTCAGATAGCACACATGTGAGAGATTTTACAGATGCCGAATAGGTGTGTCGTTCATAGCAGCATTTTCAGGATATGTGGGTTTTGTTGTGATGACCAAAAAGTGGACCCCTTTACCCTTTGGCCACGCAAACGTGTGCAGTATCGACCACCTCATCGGTGACATGCTGTGAGTGTCTGTGAAGATTTTGGCCTTGTTCCCCTGGGAACCATCAAGATCTATATTCAGTCATATCTGACATTGCAAATGCTAAATCCAGGGTCATCATTCAATCGAATTCAGCCTTATTTATAAGCTGTACTCTTCAGAGCTGTGGATTTTCAGGAAATGCCCAAACGTTTATTTTTCCTACAAATAAATTTATCCAGGGTTGTCCTCCTCCACTCTTCTTCTCATAGCAGATGTACTGAAGATAGCTAAGCAGCTGGTTCCATTTCTTCTGTCTGCCCTTCTCTTACTTCGAGCACATGTGTCCACACAAAGAACCTTGAAAAACATCTGGACCGTCTATTTGCGGAGTCAGTCGGACCTACCAGTGAAGCAGTGCTTTCACAGGCCCAGGGGCTTCCCACAAGCGGACTGTAACTCACGAACCCTCTAAAAAGACTCTGTCCTTCAAGTGCTGTTGCAGAAACTGAGCCTTCAGTCCCTAGCATGACAAGAGATTAGCGTTTAGCCACACCTTGTTTGTTTGAGATGAATGGAGGAAGCGGGTATTTTGGGACTCTTTTGTCTCCCGTGGGGGAATGATGTCGTTACCCCTCAGGGGTTAAGCCACAGAGAGGGCAAGGTGAAGGAGATACCTCAGTCGCCGGGATTCCAGTGATAGGGTGCAGAAACGGCGGAACCTGTGCTGACTCAGCAGCTGCCTCGCACCTCAGAGCAAGACCACGCCGCAGCTCCGGCGAGCTGGTTGGCCAAGGGTCTCCGGGGCCCGAATCCGATTGGTCCACTAGATGATCCACATTCTGAAACAACACAGACCTTCCTTTAGCTGACTCAAAGAAACATCTACTTTTGCTTCATGCCACTGTATGTACACTTTTATTTTAAACTGAGAATCATACCTATTGAATCTGTAGCTACAAATCAGTCTCTATATTTCAGTGTGCTGCTCTTTAGCGTTATTAAAGTGGACAGAAGTTTGCTCTTCAACTAGCTTTCGGGTGGTGTGTGGTTCAGTGGGCTAAGCCTCTGTGCCTTTGTGCGGAAGGTTGCTAGTTTGAGCCCCGACCTCGATGGGGTAGTTACATGTCCGTGCGCCCTTGAGCAAGGCCTTTTACCCCCCGCCCCCCCGGGCAATGTAGGTGGCTGCCATTTGCTGTGATCCCCCCCCCACCAAGCCTGCTCTTGTCTTTCTCATGGATAGCAGGATGGGGTAGATGACAAAAATTTCCACACAGCGATCTAGATGATTCTATTCTACTCTAACATCTAGTGATACCTAGTGACCAATACTTTGTTATTAGTAACTTAGTGACATGCTATTAAGGGTTCTGCATTAAGAACTGAGCTTATTGATCAATAATAAAAACAATATCACCATGACCCTCGCACTAGATAAGTGGTTAACGAAGGTAAATGGATGAATGAATTAATGCATATTTCTGCTGGACTAAAAGTCTGTCTGTCCTGAAAATTAGACGTCCTTTTTGGTCTGACTTAGCATATGTGTAATTAGAGTAGTCATACTTACTTAAAACTGGGATGCATTTTTTTACAGTGACTCTCAGTGGACCCGCGGTGATTCTAGTGGGCCTGTTTTTGGTAATGAGGAAATTTCCGGGGTGTGGGACGTGTCTGACCACTGCTGCAGCCACATCTGCGCCCAGATAGTGAGAATAATAGGCAGACCTCATTGCTGGGGGTGGGGGGGGGAGATCTCCTAGGTACTAGGGGACTCATATCTGTGATCCCCACGGGGGCTGGTGATTGTAGGGGTGTGGGTGACACGCTCTGGTGCAGGAGGAGAAGGAACCGTTCTCAGACGCGTTGGTCTGATGGAGAAAGTTGAAAGAGATGAGAGGCCGACTCGTGCTGGGGAAGGGAATGTAGCGGGAAAATAAACTGGCCGGGGGGTTGGAACAATGAGCTTTCACAACTGGGCCAGACTGTGGTGTCCAGTCTTTGGTCTGCAGGTGGAACTCAGCTATCTCTATGGCCTAGACCCAGGTGGCCTCTCTCTGAAGTTCAGGACGTCCACAAGTTTCCATAGAGTAACTCACAGAAGTGGGAAGCGCAATCTCACACTGATCACAACATACTTACACCTTATTCAGATTGGATATCGCAGTACAGACATAAGGGTTATAAAAGGTCACGAGAAATGCTCAGACTGAGGTCTGGCAGACCAGTGTTCGCTATAAGTTTTTGGTGAGAACTGAGCCACCAGCATATTCTTCCGCGTGGAACAAGCTGCTCACAGTTTCTTTTTGATAGGAACCATCGAACTTACGTATAACTTAACGAATACACTGCCCAGCCAAAAAAAAAGTTGTCATTTGAATTTTTCATTGGACCACCTCTAGCTTTGATTATGGCGCACATTTGTCATGACATTGTTTCCACAAGCTTATGCAACATCTCACCCTTTTTTTCCATCCATATTTGCATTCATTTCTCACCAAGATGCTGTATTGACAAGTGAGTTGAACCACTCCATAAAGCCTCCTTCAGTACATCCTAAAGACCTTCAATGAGGTTAAGGTCACAACTCTATAGTGACCAAGTCATGTGTGAAAATGATTCTTCATACTCCCTGAACCACTCTTTGACAATTCGAACTCAATGAATCTTGGCATTCTTGTCCTGGAATATGCCCATGCCAACAGGGAAAAAAACCCACTGATGGTGGATGGAGGTGTAACCTGGCCATTCAGTAGATTCAGGTACTCAGCTGACTTCACTTTATTGCTGCATAACTTTGCTGAGCTGTAATAATGGTCCAGCCATTGGCTGTTAGGTATTTGTTAATATAAATTCAAATGGCGACTCTTTTTTTGGCCGACAGTGTACATTGTGCTTATACACAAGACATAAATGAACCAAAGGAGGGAGAAGGCCCTAAAACTGCCACTTATTCAACTAACTTGTACAGACAGATCAGAGCTATTCAAATCACGGTCCTCCAGGACTGAGCACTGCTGATTTTCCAGCCTTCCTTTACCTGTGAGCCAGGTGTGAAGCCTTTGTGACCAATCAGAATCAGTAATTATTAAACTAATGACCTTGGGAGAACTGAAAACATGGCCTGGATTTGGAATCGAGGTCAGGCTTGCTTTTATCCGGTTTCCACCAGTTTGATAACATGACGTTCCACAGGCAGTGTGTCTGATAGGAAGCATCCATTGTGTTACGAATCACTTGCATCACCACTAGCGGTTCTTAAATCTCTGCCTCTTTTCCTGACGTGACTCTGATTTGCCTTTTTTAGGGGAGGGACGCTTTATAGAGGAATATCTACCAGGGCGACAAAGTCCAGAGCACATGGCAGTGATGTCATTGTGATGTAGAGGAGCTTGCAGATTGAGTTATCTTTGTGACTAATCATGAGCTAATCATGCAGTTTACTTGCGGAATGGTTCTGAGAGGCGCCTGTGATGTCTGTGGCAGCTCCACCGATAAAGCACGTGGACTGGGGGACTTCCACGTAGAGGATGAGTGGACACAACTCTGAGAAACACTTCCATTTCCTGACTACCTTCTAAAAGTGGTTGGGTTTACTGTTTCATTCTCAACCCATAGTTCGTGGCCAATTCAGAAGGATATCAGCTTTATGTACTCAAACCCAAATGCCAGCAGTGTTATATGAAAACAAACCACAACTGATCAAAGGAAATTGCTAATTAGACCATAGATTAGCATACACATACAAAGGGTCTTTAAGAGTATGTGAAAAGATTATTGGTTTAGGTGTAACAGATTTAATGCAAATTCACTTAATGCAAATTCAGATCTGGGTTAGGGTGAATATTAAGAAAAGTAACAGAAATATTTCCACACTGAGTGTCCAGTTTATTAGGTATGCCTGCTTGGTAATGCGTAATGCTCTTACAAACAACCAATCATTTGGCTGCAACACATAGGTTCCCGAGGTTTGAGATTACTGTCTTGCTAAACATTAGAACGGCCAAGATGCGTGATCTAAGTGACTTTGATCATGGTGTGACTGTTGGTGACAGATGGAACAGCCACTTTCCTGCGGTTTTCACACATTACAGCTTCTGGAGTTTATAGAAATGGTCTGTTAGAAGGTCTCATACACAAAAAACACACAATCTATGGCATTTTCATATGACTGGGAGAACAGGCTCATTAAACCTATCAGGAAAACTACCACTGCAAACATCACAGCTCAGTGCAACAGTGGTTTGTAAAAAGGCTTCTCTGAACACTCAACTCATCTACTCTTGAAGTGGTTCTGGAGGCAAAACTCAGTTCTACCCAGAACTAGCTAGGTGCACCTAAGAAAGTGGCCAGAAAGAGTATATTGCTACGCAGATGGGCGTGTTTCATACAGGGTGCAGCTGTACAATAATCAAGGCCTTCTTTTCATTGGAAGTATCCAGAAATCCATCACTTCAAACATGGTGTTCTTGTAACGGAGAGAGCGAAATGGAGAGGGTGAAAAAAAGTAACAGTAGGGTGCTAGACAGAGGATGGGTTGGGGGGGAGGGGGGGCGAGAATTGGAAAGGGTTTGGTATTTTTTTCCACATGGGTATTTTCATTTGCTGATTACAGTCCACAGGAAATGCCCACCATAGTCAGAATTTTCCATGCTGGGCTTATAAGGTAAAGACACCCTCCCATTGTCTAAATATAGCATGTGTATTTGAACAGCTAGTAAAAGTAACTATTGCTATAAATTCCAGACCAATATTCTTATCAGCACTCGCACAGACCTGTCACTGATCTTTTTCCTTTAAGTGTAATTTTATTTATCTGCACCCTTAACCTCCCGAAGGTGGTTTTGGAGCTCATTCGCTGCATATCCTGTCAAACTCGTTAATAGGAATGTCTTCTGCGGCTGTGCAGAATGCGAGATGCGAGGCTCGTGCATCGACCTGGATGCTACACGGCGGTTAGCTGACCCAGGAAATGCACTCTCACCGGCGGCGTTATCTGTCAACCTAATGTGCCCTCAAAATGGACACAAAAACCGAGCTGTTAAACTGCCTCGCACTAAGGAATTTTGATGTGTAAAATAAATGACACTGAAAAATATCTGGAGACAGATGGGTGGGACATTGGGTTAGAACTGAAAGAGTGACCTAACACTTAAGATGTGCTTCTCACCACCAGCTCTCCGACTTTCTTCAAAGGAGATCATATGGTGGATTTCTATTCTATTTAAATCCTTGCTGACAAACACACCCAACAGATATTCAGTTCCTCTTTTAGCCAGAAGCAGTGACTTGTCATAAAAAAAAAGGCTAAAACAAATAATTGGTTAGACAGATCTTTGACACGCTTTGACTTTGCCCTGCTGGAGTCATTTTGGAGTGTTCGGGTTATCACGCACCGGCCGGTATAATTCTGCAGTCTCACACCACTCAGACACATTTGTGAACATATGTTTGGGCAGACGAATGATTACTGTAGTCTGTGAACTCACAGACAAACCGCATAGAGCCAAAGGGAAATGATGTCTTTAATTTAGCCATCTGACGAAAGCCGCACTATGACACTATGTGTCCCTGATGACCTCAGGCACTTTTTTTTTTTAAGCAGTGACTTCATCTGCTTCTTCCTTGAGCTTTTGTTGCGGTTTGAACAGGTTCAACATTAAATTAAGTAAATTGTTCGTGTGGCGCTTTTACCGCCTTGGCGTGAGAAACCCTGGCAGAGGTGAGGAAACCCCAGATGGATTAGGAAAGAAGGGCCAGGGGGAGCACGAGAGCATTATCAGATCTGGTCTGCAGCCCCATGGAAGCATAAACATCCTGTTTAAACTGGGAAAAGTCAAGCGAACGAATGAGGGTGAGTGGGAGCCTTGCAAAGGGCAAGGGGGAAGTGCAGGGACTGACTGCGTAAGCTTCTCAGATTATTCATACTTCCCATAGTTAGGCATCATTATCCGCAAACTCAAAAGCGATAAGACAAAAATCACCAAACAGAAAGGACATGGAGGGAAGTAAACGTTACACGCAGGCTGCCTGTACTTGAGCAGGAATCCTGACAAGCCGTATTGTAACTGTACTGTGGTTCAGAAGGAAAACCAAGAGCCAAGAAACTCCTGTGTTGTTTCAGACTTTCAGGACAAATTCAAATATCTTTGTCACACTATAAATCTTACTATCGACGGTTTCCCCAAATGTAATGGGGTGTCACGACGATGACAAATGTCACTGAATTCAGCAAAACTTTAGCTGGCTGTGAAGCAATAGCTTTGCGAAAGGCTTTCTGATTATTAACTGTATCTGCTCTACTAAACTCAACATCTCCCTCTTGTGGACCAATGCATGATTACAATAATAGAGTAAACACACTAAGTTAGACAAAACCCAGTATACACACTGAGCATAAACAAGAGACTTTCATGCAGAGTTCATAAAAAAAGTGCACTAATCCTTTTACCAGTGACGGTTTTCTGAAAATAACCATAATGTTACGACTTACAACGATACATTAAATGGATCTCAAAGCTATAATACTTTTCATAAAGGTTTTCCCATTTACTAACTGCATCTGGTTTTCTAAAATCAACATCTCCCTCTTGTGGACCAACGGACAATTACAATGAAACAGTCCAGTGAATGTACGTGAACAGAAAAAGTGGAAAACATCCAATTTACTTTTTTTTCCCTGTGTTATATATATATATGAGTGCGTGTTAAAACAACCAAAAATTTCTAGAATTTGTTACATGCATGGTGCCCTGTGATACGAGACAAAGGACTCGAAAGCAGGTGTGTGGCAAACAAAAAGTGTCCTTTTGAAGTAGACAGGAGCAGAGAAGCAAACAAAACTGCGAAGGATCAAAACAAGAAGACAAGTGTGGAAAAGGACACAGGCAGAGTGGAGGAGCGACGGCAATAACCGGACTGGGGCTGACAAAACAAGCAGGTACTTAAGTTTAAAGGCTGACGCGGGTTAACAAATAACAGGGGCGACTCATCAGGGCCAAGTTAGGGAGGCAGGCTGACATGACGGACAGGACATAACAGTACATCCCTCCCCCAAATCCCTCTGGGCACGGGGGACAAGCTGGGGAGGGGACCAGGGCAAAATGAATGCAAAGGCAGACACACAGGGCCGGGGACAGACAGGACACCAGATGGCACAGGGCACAGCAGGACAGACAGGGCACATGGAACAGACACCAGACCAGACCAGAGGGGCCAAGCTACCGACAGGACACACAACACAACAATAGGCAAGCAACAGGTAGGGGCAGTAAAGATCAACACCGAACAGAAGCCACACAGACAAAACAGACTAAACATAGGATGGAGCCAGACACCTGGGACCATGGAGCCTAAAGACAAACATCTGACATCAATGGGGACCAGGGAGCAGGAGAGATAGGGACAGAGACTGACTGAAAACACCACCCTTGAGAACACCAGATGGACAAAACCCAGGACACAGGAAAAGACATGACAGGACCTGGGGCGCAACATGGAAAAGACCAAGGAAAAATCAGGGACAGCGGAGAGGACACCCAAAAAGGTCACACACCCGGACAATGCAGACAGGTAGAGGAACCACAGTGACAGGAAGAGAAACACAGGAGATGGCCACAGCGGACACAGGCCAGGACAAAACCAAGGCAGGACAGGGAGCTGGGACAGGGACCAAGGCGTGACCAGGGGGAACGGGAAATGTCTGGGAAGTATTCTGGACCCAGGGGAACTAGGCCGTGACCTTGGCACATGGACCTGGATTATTGACCAGCGAGGCAGGGTCCATCTGAACCACAGCACCTAAAGGCCTCAGAGGGCCAGCGGGGCCAGAGGGTGCTGAGGGGCCCCCGAGGGAATTCTCCCCCGGACCTCAGCAGAGGAGTTATCCAGGGGGACACTGTCGGGCAATCGAGACTCTGGGTGACCAGCATGGATAGTGTGCCCCCTCCAGGAGACGGAAACTCAGCCAGCCCCTCTTTGGGGCTGCAGTCAACACTACTGACTGCACCTGGACTTAGGGTCAGGTTGGTGGGAATTTTGGGTTGAGGCGAGGGCCCATGGAGCTGAACTTAGGCTAAGGCTCAGAGGGTCCCATTCTAAGTCCTCTGCCAGGGCATCTTCTGGGTCAACCCAACCTGGCCTGGTGGCAACTGGGGAGTCAGGGTTCGGCCTGGCAGTAATCTGCAGGGGACGAGGTGGGCACCTACGGGGTGACAGGAGACTGCGAGGTGGGATCCAATGGAACAGCAGGAGATGGTGAAGTGAGAGTCAGCGGAACACCTGAAGGTGAGCACTAGAGTTCTCTGAGGGATGACGAGGCTGCTGAGAGACTAAGCGTGTGCAAAGCAGCCCCTCTTGGGCCAGGCTCCTGGACCGTGGGCACAGCAGAGGCCATTTTTTCTGCGAGCCAATTCCGCCTAGTACGACTTCTGGCCGCTACTCCCGCCGCACAGCAGCGTAGCGTGCGTACTCCCAGCATCCTAGTTCTTTGTATTTGCATATACCCTTAAAACGATGTTGAATAACGACTTACGAACATTTCAAGTTACGAACAGCCATTTGGAGCGCATCTCGTCTGTAAGTAGAGGAGCGTCTGTATGTGATATTTTGGTGGCCTAAGTTTTTACCATCTTTAATCGATGTTTTACTAACTCATAACAGTTTGCTAACTAGGTCTATTGCATGTATTTCAGTGTATCGGAGTACAGTACAGACATGCTTACCCCTGAAAGAATGTGGGTCTGGGCAGTGATCTTGATTGGGTTAAGACCATCATGTTAGGCTAAATCGAGTAATAAACTGGCTCTATCTGTTGGCCACTCTGAAGCTTCATCCATTTCATTAATATGAATACATAGCCTTTTAAAAGTATTCAGCTGGAAAATAAATAGATTCTGTCGATTCTGGAACTCAGTGTGTTGTTTTGTGTGTTTTGTGAACGAAAGGATCAGCAGCATGAATGTTCAAACGTGCTTAAGCCGCCATATCTCACATACCTCACTTGGTCCCCCTGTCACTCATGTCACAGTGCATTCCTCATGCAGACAAATCGTTAGGAATGTGAAACCAAAATAATCCATCCGTCCATTCACTTCTCCCAGAATAGGGTTGCGGGGGTGAAACCAAAACCAGTGAAAATGAACAATGACATAGTAGAAAATGATTACTTTTGATTCCTGTTCTTAGTATTTACTGGGTTTTTAAGAAATGATTAGCATGTTGGACCAAAAAAAAAATAAAAGAAAAAGAAAAATACTAAGAAAACAAGACAAAAGACAAAAGGCGATAGTAATTTTTGCTCCCCCCACTAATAGAAGGACTGTAGCAATTTCTCAAGGTGCTGCGATGCAGTTTAATCAGTCCGTGGAGAATAAGGAGGACAGGGTGAGGGTGGAGGGAAACGTACAGCGATGTCAGGTGCCTGTGGTCAGTTGCACATCTCTTGTCAGTGATGTGGCTGCGGGGACAGACAGGCAGCCGGATGTGCAGGCAGGAGGCTGCCGTTTACCCAAGTCCAGCTGCTGCATTATAGGTGCCTGGTCAGCTTGGGGCGGTGCAGCAAACAGACAAGAAGGTGAGGAACCTGACTACCTGCCAGAGGTGCGCATCCCCCATTCTGCTGAAGGCTGTGCCTGGTTTGACGGGGGGCAGCTCAGGAAACGCCAGCAGAGGAAAGGCCTGGTTGTAGTCATGGCTACTGACTGATGTGGTCTAGTGTATTCAATTAAGTTTATTTTTGTATAGCGCCTTTCACAAAAGAGTCACCCCAAGGCACTGGACAAGAGTGAGTGTGTGGCAATCCATTCCTATCTGGTTTATATAAATTCAAAATGGTGTATGAAACGGGGAAGAGGGAAATGAAGACTGCCGGAAGACAAGGGGGGAGAGGAACCAAATGCTCCGGAGAAAGGAAAAAAAAACAATCTCTGGGGGGTTCAAAGTTCAAAGCTGGCTATCCCCCCAGAGAAAATGAGCCCGCTTTACTCACAGCAAGGTGTAAACGGTGGGTCATATCAGTCCACCAGGGCGCCATTTCTAAAATGTAGGGTTCACATATTCGGAAACAACACTGTGCATTTCTGTTATGCGAATAAGCATATCGCTGAAATGAAGTGTAATGGAGGAGCAGGGTAATTGTGGTAAAGAATATTAGCAAATCAGCTAATATTATTATTAACATTCCTGTAGTAAAATATGTTAGCAAAACAGCTAATAATTATTACTACTACTGGCACAGTGGTTAGTCACTCACACCTTTGGGATCTGGGTTCAAGTCTCCACTATGGCTCCATGTGGGTGGAGTTTGCATGTTCTGCCCGTGTCATGGTGGGGTTTCCTCTGCAAGGTGTAAACGGTGGTCATATCAGTCCAGACCTCCAATGACCCTGATTAGGTTTTAGAAGATGGATGGTGTACTTTTTGTGCTTTTTGTTGTTATTGTATCATTATTATTACTGTTATTTGCAGATTCTTCTCACTGAACCACCTAACCTCATGGCCCGTGTTTGCACATTCAGGCACTCGTCACTTTATACAGGCACTTTTTACAGTACAATCCCAGGTCATAAATGGCTGCCATTTGGTTATATATATTGTACACAACAATGAAATGTGTCCTCTGCCTTTAACCCATATGTGACATTGTGACATAGCAGGGGGCAGCTAATTCAGCGCCCGGGGAGCAGGGCTTGGGGGCGGTACCTTGCTCAGGGTACCTCA
>JAODJW010000033.1:4753157-4795626 GCA_026777045.1 Hyperopisus bebe | reverse complement strand
TATATATAAACCATTAACATTAACCATAACATAACATTATGCCATAACATTAACACAACCCTGCTGCTGTTATGCATTTATCAACAAAGAGCTATATGCCTAAATTAGACCGACCACCATGACATAAAGTCCAATCCACTTGAATTGATTTTTATGCCCCACCTTCTCCAAACACATTCTCCCAAACTGCTTCACAAAGTTTTAAAAACAGCAACATTAACATACTCATCAGTCTACCATCAGTGTCATATCATATCCAGTAGCACTATAATTGTCTGTATTTTGTCTATATTGGGAGTTAATTCTTGAAGTTGGGCTTGTGAGGCATGCTATCCGTTTCCATTTCTCCTTACTACAGAGGAGAATATACACACCATATGTATCTTATATTTCTACTGACATTTTACACAAATTGCTTGTCTGATTTGCTACAGATTATGTTTAGGGCAAATGAAAATCAGACTGACTGTACATTTTTATAAGCATTATTATGTTTGCTGTGCAACTGAGGTCCTTGCTGTTCTCACCAAAAAAATGCAGCTTAATTTGCCACTATAGTGCACATATTTTCCCGCCGTCCTGAAAACGCTGTGAAGTTTCGCGTCTCTCTGCTTCCCTTTGGGTCGCCTGCTCTTCAGTCCGTTATTGACTATCTCAGGTGTCTTATATTTCCTATGATCTTCCATGTCCAGTAGGGTTAAAGTGGGGACATTCCTTCGTGGAGCACCAGACAACGCCGATAGTTCATATTACAGTACCATGTTAGATATGCTGGATGTGGCTGGGTATATATTCTGACCTGGGTAACTGCCGTGGTCTAACTGATTACCTGGAACAGCACACAGATGCCGAACCATTTGTGTTATGGACAAAATGGTGAACAGAAGCACAGTTAATGTTTTAAACAGACAGATGAGGCGAGGAGATGTACTTCAGTTCACTTCTGCAGAAACGCCTTTCCCCATGTCCACTTGTACTGGCATGTGTCACCCTCTATTACATGTATTCATTTTTATTCTCTTCTCATCTTGACTCCCCATGTCTGTGACCCAGAGCTTCGCTTCCCAGTGCAAAGGGCAGAACGAGGGGAAGCAGATGCTGGAGGAGGAGGAAGCACTAGTTTTAATGCCCAGTTGCAGAGACAGATAGATGCAGTGATATATGAATTTCACTGTTTCACTTGTTGTATCCTGCAAATATCAATTACGATGATTAGGCACTGAACCTCACGCTAACCTGTACTCATTTACAAGTGCATTTACTTACTTGACGGTAAATGAATCCGAAGCGACGTAGTTTGGCAGCAGTAGCCTGTATTACGAGCATACAGTTATCAAGGATTCAATTAGGCATAAGTGCAACTAGGCTGAGGTTCCCGTGAGCGACCAG
The DNA here is from genome assembly GCA_026777045.1 of Hyperopisus bebe. Classification (NCBI taxonomy): domain Eukaryota; kingdom Metazoa; phylum Chordata; class Actinopteri; order Osteoglossiformes; family Mormyridae; genus Hyperopisus; species Hyperopisus bebe. Next base: position 4,794,237 of record JAODJW010000033.1, on the reverse strand, counting down.
TAATAGGTGTAAGTTCGCGTTGGAGAAAGATGTATACCTCATAAAGAACATAATAAGACATTTTCAAATAAAAGACAACTGCAAAAAAGAACGTCCAGGATCGATATGCAAAAGGCCAGCTTAGAGATCGTACATGAAATCATAGATGTGGTTCGGTGGCTGAAGAACTGGCTGAGTAAATATTGCGGGAGACTTACGTTTTAACCATATAAAACTTATTTTACCATATTAACCGACTATTTCTGTAATACATTCATATTCTGCAAGAAATTTGCCGGACTACATTATTTTTTCGGGAAAAATAACATGAGAGCTTCCGAAGAACTTTTAGTTATTATTAAGATATTACAGAAAGAAAAACATTCCCCAGATTAATTCTGTTAATATTAAATTAATTGGTCTATAGTAAATGCCAATTTAAAAACAGAATTAATCCCACTAACGACACGTTAGCTCCGAACTGAAACAAAGTTTACTTTCGTAATTAGAGAAACTTAAGTTATTTTCTTGTATCGTTGTCAAAGATACTTCTGCGTGTGAAACTGCCACTTTTCCCCATTCACATACATTGCTCGCCGGACTGTTTACTGCATGTGTTACTTCAAGCAGCATCATTACATGTAACGTTGCACCAATAAACCAGGCGGCTCGCGGAGCAGACCTCTTCAACATCCGGGCATTGAATAAGCCTGCGCAGAAACGGAATGGCGGAGGTGAGTAAACGAAAAGGTTGGGGAGGATATTATTGCTGAATTGTTTTAAAAACAGCGCTACGTTCAACAGCTCGAGTCGTGCCGGGGCGTCGATTACATTTTTGTCTTTCGTATCAGCTGTCTTCAGAGGGGTGTGTGGAGTCGGGGCTCGCTATCTGCAGGAGTAAAAGATGGGCTATTCGCCCTGATATATTCCCCCGTCTCTGGTCTCTTTGCATTCCCCCCCTCCCTTCCCGCCCCAGAGTTAAAGAACCATCCCCTGACTGCCAGATAGTGCGCTATAGAAAACAACGGGAGAGCGGCTTGCGCGCGGCGGCGCCCGGCACTGTCCCAGGTGCGCGCGATAGGCACCGCGTGCCGGCCGCGCGGCCGGTGAAGTTCCTGCGCTGGGCATCCGTCTCGAGCCGAGGCGTCTTCGGCGTCTGGCTCTAGGTGACGTTTCAGCCAGAGGCGTCGTCATTCACAGCCGGTTCCTTCACGGCAATGACATCTTAAAAAAGAGAAAGAAACGTTCAGCACCCGGCCTTTTAGGAAAGCGACTTGGTTAACGCCGCCCGTTGCCGTGAGCCGAGGGTGCCGGGAGGGTCGAGTTTCCTAGTTATCTGGTTGAAATCAGGTTGAGTCCCGCGTCGTGTCCGAAAACGCACTTTGCTTTTGGGCTCCTGAAGTGTGCTCACTTGCACGTCGGCGAGCACTTAACGTGACTTCGGGCAGGGTGACATTTAATAAGCATTTAAACTTAATATCTTTAGTGAGTGTATTGTGCTAGTTTACCATTGTAGTAAAGAGAAATCTACCTTTGAACTGTCTGCGGTAACCTTTCGTTCTTCTGTACCAGTCTTTTATCTATGGAAACAAATTTACAGTGTTAAGTACGTGTTAACTTTTAGGTTGGAGATGAATTAAGTAGGTATTAGTTTGTTTTTGATTGAGCCCGGAATAGTACGTTATGTTTTTGAAATAACTTTACAGTGTTGTATATTACACGTATGTAGAATCCTTCCAATTGAACCTTGAACTCCGGTGTTACTGCCCTGGTAGTTTTAACTTTGAATTGTATTTTTGCCCTTTAACTTATTTTGGAAATGTTACTTGGGCCTTCTCATATTCTTCCAAGACGACTGATGTGTAAATTTAAGGACTAGTGTAAAACTTTTGAGACTTGAGACTTTTGAGAACATGTTTGTTAAGCTCATTTCCCACTGGCGAATTCCTTTGAAATATGTGGCTTTTCCACCACCCCCCCAAAAAAGAGGAAATACTTGCAAATGATACATATTTTTACTTTTTTTTTTTTTAAGTCATGATTTAATCATTTGCAATCCGCCAAATTAAAAGTATGGAACTAGCGTAACATCTCTAATAATTTTAATGGTAAGACTTTTCTTGTGATATGTAAGAATTTCTGTGGAATACATTTTCCATGCGAAAGTGGAAAATGGCAATTTGTAACCAAAACGATAACCTCATTTGAATTTTGTTTGTCCGCAATGCGGGTTTTGTATTCTGCCCAAATAAACTGCTGACATTATGACTGTGGACATTATGGTGGCCTGATATTAGAAAATCATAGAATAAATTGTGATTGGTCAAAATATGAGTGGGCTATCTTGGCCATCAGTGCCATCAGTACCATCCGACTGCTGATATGCAGGGGCAGCCTTTAATTTCGGTGAATATTTGATCATTGGTGTGCAGCAGTATCAGCAGGTAAAGGCTTAACAACCCAAGCTACAAAAGTCCACTGTTAAACAAATAAATGGTGGGGATAATCATGTGGTTTTATCTTTCATAATGTGAAAAGTTTCGCTTAACCTAACCTCTGTCTTAAGAGAGTCGAAAGGGAAATAGCCAGGCAGGCAATAAATAAATAGGAAGGGATCAGTCCTTAAATGGTGTACGGGCCTCATTCTTCATCTCTGTCTGTTCTAGCCGGTTCAATGGGCTCTGGAGAACACACGCTCAGTTTAGTGGAGGTCCTCAGCCACAGCTATGAAGCACGAGATGAGCAGTCTCCCGACAGGGGCAAGTCCCTAGAGGACCTGGAAAAGACACTGGGGACCAAGCAGGTATAGCCACTAAAGAGGCCCGAGTTCCAGAGAGCAAAGCATTTTGTCTGGGAACCCGAACTACTGGAATTGAAGGAAGATTTTTGTAATGACTTTGTGTTGTGTCTGGTCAACAGGTTTATGCAGTGGTGTAGTGGTGTCTTGTAGGTGGGTATACTGTTATACAATATAATCGTGTGTATGCACTTCTCTGATTTATATGCATTTCTGTCAATTTTTAGGTGGGTTTAGTATAAATCCGTTTTTTTGAGTGGGGTTTATACCATATACCTGCAAATACTCATCACTACACCTCTGGGTTTGTGTGTAGTATTATAATAGACATATTGGCTGTGTCTGAATTCAGGGACTGCATCCTTAAAAGGATGCGTTGTAAGAAGGCGTAGACTTTATAGGCTGTGTTCTTAGAAGGTCGAACAGAAAGCGTTGTCAAATGGGACGGTCTGGCTGTCGCCAGCTGTTCCCACCATTACCCTTGAGTCACGAAGCGCCGCTTCTGTCGTCTGGCCAGGACACAACCACTTTACCTGTGCGCTGTGAATCTTGGGATATGCTGGGCCGCGATCCTTTGCGTCTCAGCAAAAGGAGGGCCTTTCCAAATGGGACAGCCTTGTCACGTTGCTGTGACGTATTCGGTCTTCGAATGCAGCCTTAGAAGGATGCCACCCCTGAATTTGGACTCTGTCGTTGACACTCATGGTCGCACACTTTGTGGAATCCTTCTGTGGATTTTATTTTTCCCTGATACACCAAAATATCGGGTAATTATGTTTGCTGGTTTAAAGGTCTGAAAGCAGTGATACCTACGGTAAATTTATATTTGTAGTTAATGGTTTCTGTTCAGATTTTATCCATGTTCCTCCCATGTTTAGGGTGGCGAGATGCCTCTGGAAGAGTTGCTTTCTCTGTATGGGTACGAGGTGTCAGAGCCCGTTTTAGAGCACGACAGGGAGCCCAACGAGCTGACGGCCACCCTGCCCGACATGACACTGGACAAGGTCTGAATGCACTCTCATAACATTCCTCCCGTGCCCCCAAAGCGAGCCGCTTCTGTGTTGGTGATGTCACGTGAGGGCGCCCCTAGGGCACCACGCCTTAATCAGTGTCCCATTCATAGTGAATCCCATCTCATATCCTGCGCTTCAGGGTATCCCTCAGATCACTGCCGCCTTAATTGGATAAGCGCGGATGAAAAGATATCCAACAATCATGGAGTCATCCACGCTTTGTCACTTTAGCCTTGAGCTTTGAAATCCCGACAGTTTTGCCAGCTTATTGGAAAGAAAATTTCCACGTTAGTCGTGAAATACAATGAACCTTGTAATCTGTATTGTCTTGAACGAAAACCGTTACGTGTAACTCCGCAGACACTGGGAAAGAGTTGTAATTAAGAGAGAGCTCCCAAGTGTTTATGAAGATAAAGGCTCTTAAAAAAATCCTGGAGATGCTGGTTTGGTTCTGCTGTCAACTACCAGTTGTGAGTAAGAGTTCAACAGTGGGACCACATAAGCTGTCTTCTGGAGGAAGGTGGGAGCATTAAGTGGACCAGTTCCTCAGCTGTCTGCAGAATAAGCCTTTCAGACAGTGTTTAATTGCAGGCCAAAAATAAAATGTTGCGTTTTGAATGAGACAAATGACAACAGACCCCAGTTTGCAAGTAATTGTGCATTTGTTGCATGCCCTTAGTTACTTTTGTTAGGTTTAGTTTGATTTGTCTCACAGAATATGATGCACTTCTTTGGAATCATTGCTTTAACAGCAAGTAACCAATGCTGCTAGTTGATCGTAGTCCTTAATTTTTTTTCTGTGTCTGAGAATGATTTGACTTTTGATTTTGAACCATGCCTTGATTATGAATATTGTTTAGGTGACATTGACTGATGCCTACTCATGACGTTTGGCAATATTCTGCAGACAGGTGATTGAAGTACACCAGAAACACTGAGACCTGTCAGACCCATATAGGTTGCTGGCTAGCAGTGGTGTTCGGTGTTGTGTGTAAAGAACGTAATCTGCTTGGCTGGGATTGTGCTGGAGAATCTCCTTCAAGGAGTTTGGCCAGGGAGTTGTATGAATTACCAAGTATGGTACTGTAGTGGTGTGATGGTTAGGGAAGATAGGTAATTAAAATATGTTTTGATCAGTGAGTTAAGGAAGTAGATGATGGTGGTGATATCAATTTCTGCTGTGTGTCAATTGCTTCTAAGACATTCAGCATCTAAATTTACCAGCATTTTACATTTTTGGCCTGCACAGCTAATTGAGTAGGAATGACCATGGGTCTGGTGATTTTGATTCATGGTGAGTTGTGCTCTCCAGGATCAGATAGCAAAGGATCTGCTTTCGGGAGAGGAGGAAGAGGAGACTCAGTCATCGGCTGATGACCTCACCCCTTCCGTCACCTCCCATGCCTCCGACATTTTCCGGCGCCACCTGCGTGGTAGGGACACGTGACTCCCACAGTGATACTTCCTGTTCATTGGGAACAGTGTGTGCTGCTTAATACTGCTGTAGGTGTAGCTGTTATAACAAACACATGTACGTGAACATGGCAGTATTGTTAGAGGAGGTTTTATGCCTGTTCTTCAGTTTTTGGTCTGACGTATGGGATCAAGATACATACATAAATGAGTCTCTCTGAGTATGATCGATCCATCCCTCTGCTTTTGAGACGAAGCAGTGTTTTCTTCTGTAGTCATACAGATGTGATACCCAGGTGTAGCAGTATGCTTCTGCCTAAGAAGTAACTAAGTGTTGTTTCTTAGCCCAGTCCCTCGGAGACAAAGACAAGGAGAGCTCCTCAGAGGCAGATTCCGATGGTGCCTCCATTCACTCCGGCGATGGTCGCAAGGTGAGGCACGGCTGAGATGCCCAGTGTTCGTCCACGGCGGCCGTTCTTTAACGAGAGCGGGAGGGTTGCACCCAGGTGGAGATGATCAAAGCTGGTATTAAAATTCATAATATCGCAGGATGTAAATGCGTGTTTTGTCTGAATTTTTTAAGGATATCATGGTCGGCCCTCAATTTCAGGCCACAATCCCTCCACTCAACACTCACTTGTACCAGGAAAGAGGTAACGGCCTTGCTCTCTAGTCCTCTATTCTCTTTACATTCTTTGTAGTCTTCAGATTCTTTTGTGTTGCCTTTACTACGCCACCTACCATATATTTATAATAAGAGCCATCTTCTGCTTTTCATTCGCCGCTGTTATCAGATATTAAATAACTGGTGGAATGTTTTCACCAGTCTTGCCATATGCCCGCCTGCACTGAATTTGCTGTCCAACCCTCCCTCTGTCCTCAGCCTATGAGAATGAGGACCAGCTGCTGTGGGCCCCGGGGATGCTGCCAGTTGCGGCTGTGGAGGACTTCCTGTTGCAGGCCCAGAGGCAAGGGGGCCAAGAGGGAGTGACAGAGACCCCCACATCAGGGGACATTATCAAGGACAATGAGCAGGTGACGTGCTGTTCTCGCTGTGCTGTCCACAGTGAGTGGAGGAATGATGGTCTGTGCTGCAATTATCAGTGATGATCTCGTAAGACCTCTCCAACTTACAGTTGTCTAAAAATTAATCCCAAGGTCTACTGCCAATTTCTAGATACCTTTTTCAAATACTGGTATAAGAAGAAGTCAGCAGCTTTCCAAAAGTTTGACATTTGAGCCAGCCAATGGCTCTTTGGCATTTGTCGAAGTATTCCATAGATTAGCCAAGAAAGGCTTGAACATTGATCAAATTAAGACCTGGCCTCATTCATTGCCTGACTTAACTCCCATTGAGAATTGCTGGGTCTTACTAAAGCATGAGATTTACCAAGGTGGCAAGCAGTACACTTAGAGCTGCATCTGGGAGGGGTTCCCAGCTGCCTCAGCTTATATAGGATGTGATAAAGTCAAAAGACTTGACTGCTTCAATGAATAACAGGCTCAAGATGGTCATTGAAAAGAATGGTGGCTATATCAGAAAATAAACTTGGTAAAGTAGACTGTATAGACTGGCTGATAGTTTGTTATTCCTTATATAGACCGAATAACAAACTTTTTTATTGTTTCTGTTGATGGTGAAGAAAAATCAACTTAGTTTCTGATTTCCTAATAACCATGAGTGCTGATAAGTGTTTTTCTTGTATTTTGTTTGTGACAGACTAACATTCTCTCTCTAAATACATTTCCTTGGAGCAAAAGAAAACTTCTGAATTCACTTATATATTTAAGTTTTGCTAAAAATGATCTCCAGGAATAGTACTTGCCCAATAATTCTGCACAGAGTGTTGTGTTCTTGTGGGTTTATGTTAATTCTTCTATTCATTACACACATTCTTTAGCTTGAGTTGTCCTTCATTTTCTTTCTTTGCCAAATACATCTTGTGTAATTTTGATGTGATTTGGGTCGTTATCTTGTTGATGAATGAAGGGCTGCCCATTCGCTCATAATCCTGATGGATTGGCATGTTTTTGAAATGTGCTTTGATAGCCATTTCGCTTGAGATCTGGTAAAAGGTCAAACACCTCCGTCACTAGCAAAGCAACCCCAGGGTTTGAATCAGTCTCTTGCATGCTTGACAGTAGCACCCACCCATGCAGAATTCATGCTCACTTGTCCATAAGACCAAAACCATGCAGTCACTTAGTGTAAAGCATGCATGCAGTTTTGGTTTCAGCATGGACATCCTGTAAGGTCACTGCTTCTATGACTTTCTGGTTAGACTCCAGGTTTAGCACAAGCCTCTACTGCAATGTTTCCTAAACCAGTCCTCCTTCCCCAAAAATGTGGACTGTCCATGGGTCCCCGAGGGCCGGACTGGGAAACTCTGCTGTACTGGAGGAACTGGAAGGTTCTTTCCAGCGTCTCCTCACTGATGGGTGCTTCCTACCTTGCAGGCTCTATATGAGCTGGTGAAATGCAATTTCAATGCAGAGGAAGCCCTCAGACGACTGCACTTTAATGTCAAAGTGTTCAGTGGTAAGTCAGACTGAACCTTCTCTTCTCTTGGTGTCAGCCTGTGCTTTTTTTTGTGTAACTCTAGTTTAATTGCTATGAACTGTTTTTTCCACCAAAATGCATGCAGGGTGTTTAATTGACCCAGGATGTCTAGTACTTCTTGGTCACAGACTCATGAAAAGGCTCAATTTCTTCAGTTTAAGTAGTTCCTGCCCCTTTATGCCAGTATTTTTTCAAACCAATCCTCCGGGCCCCCGAGACAGTCCACATTTTTGCACTCTCCCAACTCCCAGGGTATTGGGAGAGCAAAAAGGTGGACCATCTCTGGGTGTCCGAGGACTTTGAGAAACACTGCTTTACGCTGCTATGATTTACTGAGGTTCTCCTGGGATTTAACCAGGCAACTTTAAGCTTCTGAACCAGTGCCTTTGGCCAAAGCACTACCTGTTGCCTACTTCACATTGATTGCACTGGGCACATGAATATGTGTGTCATATTTTAATCTCCTTGGTCTTCTGTGGCAAACTTGTGCTCACTTGTTCAGTAAAAGCCACCAGAGATGTCAGCCTGAGGCAGTAGTATTGATCCAGCCACATCAGTGCATGTTCACTAACACCTGCCTCCCTTTGGATCCCTCCTTGCCTAATAATGCCTGTTTTTTTTTTCTTTTACAGAGGAACTTTGTGCCTGGAGCGAGGAGGAATGCCGAAACTTCGAACATGGATATCGAGTCCATGGGAAGAATTTCCACCTCATCCAGGCAAACAAGGTGATAGTGTTTTCCCTCAGGCTGGCTTTTCCTGCAAAGCCTTGACATTTTGAAGCAGCGTTGCCCACGTATGAATATTGATGGTGATTTCTCAAATTGAGGAATGAAGCAGCTGTGACATGTTGCCTGTGACTGTTCCCCCCCCCCTAACATTTGCTATCTTTTCTGGTATCAGAAATAACTTCGATATTAGTATTGTGTAGTCACAACCTTTAAGCCAAGGTCTACTATAGGAAATCAGAATTTTCGATGTTCCTGGGTCAATTAAACTAAACTGGAAACCAGCTGTTTAGCTGTTTTTAACATAATAATATAGACGTATAATGAATTTTTCACTATGAGTGATGTTATTTTTGAAAACTGTGTGTACTACACTTAGGATACCATTTCCATATGTGTGGGTCGCATCACATTTCCGAAATAGGTGTAAATATTGACATTAAAATACTGATTGTAGGCAGGATTAAATATGAGAGATCCCAGTTTCAGATATTATCTGCCATTGTATTTACAATTATCAGTCTTTATCACTGCATAATTATTTTATTTGTGAGTACATGAGTGAACTAACTAAATCCCATAGACTAATTTATGGTTGGAGCAAGAAAATTACATCAAGATAAACCTGTTGGTTTTGATATTGAAGATGGACTGATCTTTTATCTTTTGTGTATAATTTGTTGCTCTGTTTTGTCATTTATATGCCTCAAAAGTTTACAAAGGACCGTTGCAATGCTGGGTGTCCTTCTGTGGAATTGTGATCCAGTTTCTGGGCTAATCTGTATAAAAAAGAAGAACTCGCTGCCATCAAACTGTCATCTGGCTACAAAAAATGTTACTCGGTGTAAAATTATTCCCCTTTAATTTTAAATGGAGTTAAGAGCCTTTTCTCTTTGTATGCTTGCCATGTGTGTGTTGGCACTTTGGATTTTAATGATGCGGTTTTCCCTTAAGCCTCGATTCCAAAGCAGTGGAATGTCTTTGCAGCCGTCCTGCTATTCCAGTATTATGCTAGTTCGGTGTTTTCCAATCCAGTCCTCGCGGACCCGCAGACAGTCTGCGTTTTTGCTTCCTCCAAAAATGTGGACTGTCTGACAGGGAGCTGGGAGCAAACGAAAACATGGACAGTCTGCGTTTCCGAGGACCAGGTTGGGAATCACTGTCCCAGTTGACTGTTTTGGGTTCCCTGAAGTTCCCTGATATACAATTTGTGATGAAGAAAATGTATGTGCTTGTGTAAGCAGTGGTTTCGACTCTGGATAAATGGTTAGTCTGCAACATCGTACCATTGCTTTTCCTGTATACCTGCCTTTTAATGTGGTGCTATTTCTCACACATCGGGACATTTTTGTGAGGGGAGAGATGTCCAGGCTTCAGGTCAGCACCTGCTGGAGGCTGAATCTCCATAGAATCCACCAGAATTTGCATGAATCTAAGTTTCTAAAATGATCTCCTTGTAATATCAAAATTGGGACATAGGGTTAGGGTAATTTTAAATCGAGAAATGTGAAAGAAAAAATAAATAAATGCCAAAATGTCAAGAGATATAAAAACGGCAAGGATTCACGCATAAGTTTTAGTAAGAATGACACTAGCAGACTTGTCCGGGTGTGACAGCCTGCTTCATGAATATCTCATGTCTTGGCTCTGATGAGCTGGCAGCTATCTAGCGCATGTAAAGGATCTCGATCAGCACCGTGCAGTGTTTTCTGTGCCATCTTTCGTGGTATAACTGCTGCTGGTTATATGCCAGCTTACTCGCTGAACATTATTATGGGAAAACATCTTTCAAGCAGTGTCGGTTGTCTTGTAACTAGAAGCTGACAGTCTGCGATTGTGCTGTATTATACCACTGTGTCAACTGTGTTCCTGTTTGGTTTTTGTGGTTTCACCATGATTGGCTTTTAAAATTGTTCAGTCAGATGATTTAATGAGTATTTATTTGTTTTGTAGAGATCGGCTTGTTACACCTTAAATCAGGGAGTGGCCAATCTTATCCACAAAAGGCCAGTGTGTATGCAGGCTTTCGGGATAACCGTTAGGTCAGCTGTTCAAACCCATGTGTGAGGACTCTTCAGCCAATCAGTCCTCTAATGAGTAACCTAATTAGGGAATTGTGGTGAGAACCTGCATACACAGCACCTCTTTCTGGATAAGATTGCATTTACGTTTACATTTACTTTATTTGGCAGAAGCCCTTAGCCAGAGCGACATACATCAGTGCTTAGAAGTCTCGTCAGTGAAGACATTCTGATACTGGTTCAGTAGAACCTGCCCTCCCCTGCATTAAATCCTGAGCAGACTAATGCCTTGTCCACACGTACCGGGTATATTTTAAAATGTACCTTTTTCTATACGTCTTGGGCTTTTGTCCACACGTAAACAGCGTCTCAGGTCACTGAAAACGGAGCTTTTGCAAAACTCCATCCAGGGTGAAGATTTTATGAAACTCCGTTTTCAGCTTCGACATATAGACCGGGAAGACAGAGTTTTTGGCTCGAAACGTCAGATTGTGCGCCGTTGTCCACTTTGTTTAAAGTCAGAGCGTGCGCTGTTTGCTGTGTACATGAGGCAAGCTTGACCAATGGTGGACTTAGCTGAAATAGTGCTTGTGTTAACCTTGCTGACAGGATGTCTTACATGTGTACAGATAAATGTTGAGTCACTCTCGCATTATATTGATCAACACAGACGTCGGAATATTCGCCATGGTTTTCAACTTAACAGGACTGGCAATTAGGCTTCTGACATGGCAGTACGGTTAGAGTTATAATGCAGCCTGTTTTGGCATGCTTTCGACAGCGCATTTTAGCGGTTTCATGTGGACAGAAATTTTTTAGAAGACCATGTTCGTGTGGACGGGGATTTTTTTTCTAAACGGAGGAGGAAAAACACTGTTTTAAAATATACCCGTGTATGTGTAGACAAGGCATAAGTGGTTAGAAGATGGATGGATGATTAGCTTGTTGCATACATAATATTTCAGGTATTTTATCTATATAAACTTTTTTATGACATAATATTTGGGCTTCAATTTACTGAACCTCACCCCCCCATGCCTGGTTGCATACCCCCCCCCCCCCATCATCAATCATCAGCCTTATATCTTATATGCTTAATACATGTTTGTTAATGGAATATCCTAGAGTAGTCTGGCTTTGGCTTGAGAGTTGCCAGGATTTACCTGCTGGTGGCCTGTGCTGTATTTGGAATCCTACAAGTAAGGCAACACAAAAAAACAGCGTTAATGCAAAGCAAAGATGGAAGTAACATGTCATGCCCTGCCTGTGTGTTCCTGGGCCTGATGCGGAAGTATCTCATTTGAGTCATCCTTGATAGTCATGTAGCAGAACTGATATAAGAAATAGTCCCTGTACGCATTATATCTCCACAGTATATGCATTTAAAAGAGGTTTGTGGGGGGAGAGTGTTTTTGGTATTTTTTTAATGATTGCATAATCTGAATCATTTACTCATTAATTCACCGAGATAAATTTCAATGAAGATGCAGAGATCAGTGTGCTGGTAAAGGATCAGTGTGTATATTCACCTAACTTTGGTGGCAGTCGGCTGTTGTCGTCTGAATTCCCTGTGATCATGGCAGCAGTATGTTTGCTTGGAAACGCAGGGTTTAGGATGCATGCTGAGGAGTTATTGCTTTTTAGGAAGTAGGAGTAGGAATAATGATTGCATGGCTAAGCAGTCATGTAACAGTCAGGCATGTAACATATTACACCCCATCACCAATAGTGTCTTTGGGAGCTTTACAGGATCTTATGGTGCCTCATCAGTGCTGTTAAAGATCAAATAAGTTATAGATGCCTTTTTCTCCTTTGCACAATAAGCCCATGAATAAATCTTAAACATACATATTTCATATAGTACTAGGCTCTGCATGCTTCTTCCATCTTCTTTGGCTGTTGGTCACAAAATACCATTCTTGTTTACATACGACTGTGGCTGTGTCCTGATCTGTCCCTAAGTGTCCTGATCTGTCCCTAACAGCGTGACCCTCTGACACTGACGACTTTGCAGAAATGTTACCAAATGCATTCTGTAGTGAATTCTTCATCTGGCTTTTCAGGGTGCTGCCATGGAGCACAGTTTTGACAGAGAATCTTGTTGTCGGTTGGCTTCTCCTTTAAACACTTTTTCCACATTCTTTCCTGGCCTTTTTAACTTCTGCTGTATCTCTTGTAAGTCTTGTAACATTTATTTTATGCGGTAAAGAGGTGCCAGTCGTATTTAATGGTGTGAAAATGATTAACACCTCAGCTTTTCTCCTGTGTAAATTTGCCCATGTTTTTCCATGAAGTTTTACTGCTTTCGTTTCAGATATCCATATACCTCCATTTGCTTGTGAGACTTCCTGTCTGTGCAACATCTACAAGTTTTGTCACCTTTGTGCTGATTGCATTTGTCATAGAACCGGTTTTAACGCATAATGAATTGCGGATCCACGGTCCTCGACTAGAGCAGTGTTTCTCAATGCAGTCCTCGGGAACCCGTAGGTGGTCCATGTTTTTGCTCCCTACCAGACAGTCCACACTTTTCTTCTCTCTCAGCACCCTATCAAGACCTGGAAAGGAGCAAAAACGTGGACTGTCTGTGGGTGCCCGAGGACTGGATTGGGAAACACTGGTCTAGAACTGTGCATGGCAGGGCAGCATGCATTTGAGCTCTCTGGCCTGTTTGCCAGATCTGCAGATTATAATTCCTCCAGGCCTGTGCCCTGAGTAAATAACATTTCAGGATAACACTGTTAACTAACCGACCATGCCAGTTTCTGGCAAAGGGAATTCTTAATAATATTCTTAATGATAATCATAAATCATTTTTGTAACAAGATTTTGTCTGCACTGAAAATATTGGTCCCTCCGCTATGAATTTTAAAGAAGTCTTTGTACCTTCTCTACATGCTGTGTAGTGGCACTGTCCTCTCCATCCTGCTTTCCCTGCCTTGAGCCTTATCTGTTTATTTTCTTTCTGTCCGCTGATTCACTGGTACATGAGCATCATTTGAATTTCCTGTTTTCTCATATTAATCCATGCATGCTGGTGTCTTGTTCCTTCATTTCTTGTACAAAAGACTGTCCTGCCATTTTGCTAAATGAATCGATGGAACAATCTTGTTAGAGTTTGTACTCGTTACCCTGTGACGCGCGTTAAAATTGGCGAAGGATGTGACGAAACCGGGGTCCCCCCCTGTCTGGCAGGTGCGCACACGCTCTGTTGGGGAATGCGTGGAGTATTACTACATGTGGAAGAAGTCGGAGCGCCATGAGTACTTCACACAGCAGACCACAAAACTGGGGCGTAAGAAATACAGCCTGCAGTCAGGCACCATGTGAGTAAGGAAGCAGGGGGGCCAAATCACAGCTGATGACTGATTGAGGCTAATATCACCTGTGCCTGCGGTAACAGCGGGCAGTCCGTCATTATGTACCGTGGGGGCTACAGGGCATGTGACTTTATGTGTGCTTTTATCCCACCCTGTTGCCGTTAGAGCCCTATTAGAAAATACGCTTGTGTGTGTGTGTGTGTGTGTGTGTGTGTGTTTTTTAACTAGCAGCTTTAACACCACAATTTCTAAAATGCAGAAATAACCTTTGCCAGGTGTAAAACAGGTTGAAGATGACATTGGTTGTGTAGGTGGTATAAGGGAATCCCAGTAATCTAGCTGCACAGGGAGATCAGGCAGCAGTTTCAGCTCTCCTGATCTCCTGCTCGTCGTCGTTGTTTGTGGCGGCGCTGTCTGCGTCTTAGGGAGGATGGGGAGCAGGATGGTGATGGTGCAGAGGTGGAGGGGAGCAGCCACCCTCTCAGTTCGGCGCCTGGAGCCTTGGCCACCTCTCAGCCTGGCCCCCCTTCTCCTGCAGCCGTCCTAGATCTGCAGAAGCAAGGTAGGTCTCACCCTGTCCTTTGGGAACCTTGAAAGTACTTTCCTCAGTACTGCCCTTTCAGATTGTTGGGGGGGGGGGGGGGGCTTTTGTGATGTCAGACACATAATACCAATCGTTCCAGTGGTCTCGAGCTCCAGAGCAAGCTGTCGTGCTCACACACCTGAGGCCGGCAGCAAATAGAGAGAAGTGGGAAGTGCTGTTGAAATGATCGAGGCCCTCATGCTGTTATGATTTAGGTGGAGGCTAACATTGATCGTCCTTCTACTGTGGATGAGCTGTTTCCCATTCGCTACATTAACTGAGAAGGTGATGAATGAGGATGCTGAGTTTGTATCCTCTTCCAGCGTTTTATGGAGCTTTACATTGTCCCTAGGGTTGCTACCGCCATTATAAATGTGCCATGACTGATGGTGTAAAGTACCATCAGTTTAAATGGTAGCAAAGATACTTTGGCTTTTGACTTCTGAGTTTGAGTGTATAGCTACTGATTAGTAATTTGTTTATCAAACTGATGCATAGTGGCGTGTGCTGCCAGCCAGCAGAATATCGTCCTTGGGACGTGGCACATGCATCGGCATGCTTGGTAAAAATAAAAAATGCACAGCAGCCATTTTATTCATCGTCGTCCGAACGCATCGCACGTGACACGCTGCATTGGCACTGCAGTCAGGCTGTGGTCGCTGCCTGCGGTTTATCCCCATGCAGTGGTGCATGCCTTCACCTGCCGTGTGAACGTGTTATTTCGAGTCTGCACCATCTGCTCTGGACACCCCTGACTTTGGGGGGGGGAACGAGACGTGTTCGGTTAGAATCTGCAGTGAGATTAGGATGTTTTCCGACCATGTCATGGGAGCGGGGATACTGTGGCATGTGAGGCAGGTATAGTTCATCGGGGTTAATTTGAAGGTGAAGCGTTTGCAGACAGTTCCCGTTTGTCTCCCCCGTCGGTTTATAGCTCTCTGCAAACCCAGCGTACGCTAACGGCGCCAGGTCAGGTTAGCGGGACGCTCTCATGTGACATGCATGCCGCTGATGTTAACTCCCTGTGACACAGTCCCCATTGGCTAAGTCCCCCACTGAGAAAGAGCCCTGGGTGGCTACTGAGTGGCCTAAGGGGACTCGTTAAGGGAGCAGACCTCATGTATTGGTCCCACATTCCCGTAGCAACTCCTGGCGTCTGACTTCTGTTCAGCCGAGCCTTCCATCCACTCACTTTGGTTTGGCTGTGGGCCCAGTGATTTACCTCTTGTAATGGTTTCATCATCAATCGTGGTAATATTTTATATATAATATATATAAAACCACATTTACATGTGTATATGTATATACATATATGTGAAATCATTTAGAATTTATTATAATCAGTGACATGATTTTATAGTGATTTTTATGGTTCACAGAGAGATTACAGCTGTGCTGTTTTCATTTTTATTTTACTAGATTTTCTTTACTGTTTTAGTACCTACGAGTCTGTTATCCTACAGGGCGAGTTATTAGTGTTTTGGATCTTTTTTTGCGCCTGTACGTCCATACCTCATTTTGTAGTGTTCATGTTTTGAAAATGTCCTGTCGTTCCTTGTCACCCACGTCTGCCGTGAACAGACTGGCTCCCCGAAGAGCAGTGTCACTACCGGGTTCCGCCTCTGAGACACGGAACCTAAGAGCAGCATCACAATTTGCGCTGCATGACAAACACTTTTTTTTTTTTTTTTTGTAGTGATAATTGCAGTTTGTTAATTTGATGTTGCCTTCATACATTATCTTTCCTGTCAACTAAGGACTGCTCATTAAGAGGACATGTAAATTAATAAAGCCCAGCGCCACGTGTATGAAACACTAGGGGGAACCCTATCTACAGGGTATTTGTAATCAGTTTTTCGTTTCATTTTGTCACTCTTGCTACATTTGGTTTTCTTCAAGGTTTGTGCTTACCCCATCTGAAGAACTACATTACGTTGTGTACTTCATTTCTCTGTTTACCCATTCTGTGTGTATATGTGTGTGTTCATGTTTTGGTGTCGTCTGCGGATGCTCGTTGCTGGTTTCCCCCCCCCGAAGAGGAGAGTCTGGCGTTCGTGGCTCACATGCAGAGCCGTCCTCGGAGGAAGCGCACGCCCCGCTTTCTCTTAAAACCCTGAGCTCACAGCACACAGACCAATCACAGCAGGCATATGCTCACAGGTAAAGGCAGAGGTAGCGAGTTGGGGAGCAGGCTTCACTAACCCACACCGGGCCCCTGTCTGGGCATTGGCCGGCAGCACACTAACCCCACTGTTATCCAGACTGACCTCTGATTGCGACTGGGATGGGGTGTTTGAATCGGCACTGAGCTTGTAGGCCTCACGCAGTTAGATGGTAGCAGCTTGCTCTGGTTGTGGGTGCCAATGCTGCTTGGCTGAGATGTGTGGGACGTACCTCCGTGTCTCCGTTCAGACTGTATCCCTCTGACTCCCGGCAGATGCGGAGCTGGGTGGAGGAATTTCGGACCTGTGTGGGAATCCGTGCCCGAGTCCTCCCAGAGAGACACTCTTCAATCAGCTCTCCCTCTTGTCCACCAAGGAGGAGCCGCCGCAGCCTGTCAAACACTGTCCCGGCCCCACCGGCCGCCTGGCCCCACCCTCTGGCCCGCTGGCCCAGTGCCACGCCCCACAGGGACCCTATGACAGCGCTCTCCCTCAGCCGTCAGGACCTGACCTCCTGGGCCCTGGGTTTTACCAACTGCAGCTGGGGCCGTTTGTCACGGACGGTATGTCGACAGAGCCTGGCGCCACCAAGAGGCTGCAGGTGGGCTTTTCGCTGCCCTCGCCACCTCCGCCATCGCCTGCCGTCGCCTCCACGGTCTCCGTGACCTCTGAGTTCGGGGTCATCAGCAGCTTCTTGTGCCCCCGTGCCATGCACACCCCCCCCGTGCGACACCCACGCTCCCTCAAACAGTGAGCGCAGTCGACGCCTGTTCCCTTTCACTTATTTATTTCCTTCCAACCTCACACTTTGTGGCCCACATCATGTGACATCTGCCTTCCGTCACAAAATGGATATGGATTAACGCCACTCAACTAAGAAGCAAACCCGTAACTTGATGCGCCCGTTATTCTGGCTTTGGGCCCCCCCCCCCCCCCCCCCCCGCTTCCACACAGCAGTTGCAGAGTTTTGACCCAGGAGAGCATCTGCCCTTCAGCTCAAAGAAGCTTGAATCGAAAGTGGGACTTGGAGGTCCTCAACCACTACCAAGACCCTAGCAACAGCGTGAAGGCACACTGCTTCCAAGTGGAGGATTACTTCTTGTGCAGCTTATGGACCTGGGATCTCGTGTTCTTATCCTTAATGGGGTGGTTCTGATCCTAAAATATGGTGAATCTAAACATTATGAAATGAACTGATAACCATGTGCACCTACAGTATGCCGGGTCGGGTTACTGACAGCCTATATAATGATGTCGGTTAGGAGGGCCGTTCTGAACAACTACATGTATCTGGTACTGAAGCTGTGGATCATGGACGTTTGGCTCACTCCATTTACTTCATTCTGGTAATTTATTTTGTAAGGGGACTTTATCAGATGAAAGCTAGGACAGATTATGGCTAATATATATATATTTTTTCCTTTTGAATATGAAGTGTTGGGTATAAACACAATGAAACTAACTTACTGTGTGTAAATTGCATTTTAGAACTTTACTTTTTCTACTTCCCTGGACTTTCGGTCTTGTTCTCCTTCAAAGTTCGGTCCCCAGATCCTTTAACCAGATCCTTTCCCAGAATGCTCTGGCAGCTTCTGAAGACGAGACAAATGCCAATGTTTTACTCGCTGACTCAGGTAACATGGCTCCTGTTTTTTTCTCTTTTCTTGTATGTTTTTTAAATTTTGGTTTTTCATGATTAGCTGAGGTGCAGCTCTGCTGTGGGTCGAGTGGTGATGTCGTCTCACCTCACGGCGTGAACCAATAAGCTGCTCAGCTCGTCTGCATGACGCCTTGGCTGTGGTGGGACCTGACCTACC
Organism: Hyperopisus bebe; assembly: GCA_026777045.1. Taxonomy (NCBI): domain Eukaryota; kingdom Metazoa; phylum Chordata; class Actinopteri; order Osteoglossiformes; family Mormyridae; genus Hyperopisus; species Hyperopisus bebe. The sequence continues at coordinate 4,775,845 of JAODJW010000033.1, read as the reverse complement.
GCCCCCCACCATGAAAGGGAGGGACCTTTTCTCCCCTTTCTTTGTATTATTGTGGGTATGGCTGTATTTTTCCTGTCCTCAGCTTTTTCGTTTACAGTTTCTGACAAGTTTTTGTTTTGGGACAAGGGTTATAGAGGAGAAACACTGCCTATATTCTTTTTTAGCAATTTGTATTATATTGCATCCATTCTCGTTGGTTTGTCATTTATATTTTGTAAAAAAAAAAAAAAAAAAAAAAATGAAAGAAAAATATGAAACGGCACATTGAGCCTCATAACACTGGAAATGCACACACACACACACACACATTCACAGTAAAACATCCATTGTAGTTTTTCTTCTCAAAAAAATAAACTTGTGTTCTTTTGTTTCAGACTACTATTTGTGCTTTAAATTAAGTAAACTTGTGGCAATGCAAATCATCACAAAACTTAATATAGATATACCAAGAGCAGCCAGCAGGTGGCCCTGTCTTTTGATGAAACTCTTCAATTTCTGTGTCTTGTGTGAGTTATTAGGCTTTCCGAAATGTGTCCCCCGTGATGGTGTTTCTTGGTACAGCTGAGAAGTTATTCCTGCAGTATATTCTTTTATTGAATATGGTGGTCAGGTCTTGTGGGCACCGTTTAATTTTGTGAATCACAGTTAAGAGTCGGGCTCAGTAACCCTTGGATGTTGTGCTGTCATGTTGAGCCAGTCACCCAGTCAGTGACTGACTTAATTATGAGTTCGGCTTACCTCAGTCCACATCAACAGATTCATCATCATCAAGGAGGAAGGTTAGCGGAGGCGGTTTCTCCACAGTACTGTATTTTTTAAGCTGCTGTGCACAGATCTTGAGTTAGTATTTGAGCACACTGAGCCAAAAACATAGTAAAACCGTTGGCCGAATAAATTTCAGTGTTTACAAAATGTACATGATTGCATCCCTGTTACAAAAGGATCTATTGTCCGTGATTAATGAAATCTACATTAATGAGGTTAATGTAGCTCCCTGCTTATCATGCATTCCACAGGAGCAGAGCATGTGCAAACTTTGCACACTTATGCTTTGCATGTCCCTGTTGCTCAACTGTTCTGCATTTTGAAGAAAAGAAAAAATGAACATAGCCAAATTTGGCCTTCATGAATATTTAACAGAGAAAAATTGCTACCTGACATTTTCTGGCTTCCCGCTACAAATAACCTTGCACCGTCTTCTTAATCTGTGTTTAGCAGTTCTGTTTGAAGGTGGTTTCACCCAGTCACATTTAAATGTTTAAGGTTCATGGTATCCCAATTTGAATATCAGACTTCCCTTAGAATCTTCCTTCAGCTTGGAAGACCTGCATCAGTTGGTTGCAAACAAAAAGTTTCTGAATGAATTGGAGAAATGATGCTGTAGTGAGATGATGCAAACTAATGTTCAGTCTAATTCAATAGTGCAGGTCAGGAAAAGGCCATATTTACTCTTAAATGTACGAGCATTTCCATGACAGCTGGTTTTAGGGGAATTTGGCTGTTTGAACACAGCATGGTAATCTTTGCTCTAGTTGATGGCTGTAATCTGATTTCAGAATGGCTATATACATCTTTAAAACACTGACGGCAATCAAAATGGACTATTGTAAGATAATCAGTTATTTTACAGGTAAAAACTAATTATCAGTATGTATTTGTTCAAGTTTTTAAAGGATTTGCTGCTGCGTATTTTCATAAAGCTGCCCCACTTGGTCTGGTTCTAAAATTGTTGTATGCAACTTCTAATGGAAAGTGGGAAATTTTACAAACTTTCCTAAAATATTGAAGCTGTGTATGTGGAAATATTTTTTTAAATCCTGTGAATTTAGTCATTTCCCTTCAAACAAACTTGTAATTACTATTAAAGATAATTAAGATGAAATGTTGTAATTCATTTCATTAAGGGCAAGGATCTGTTTTTACAAAGAATTTTAAAATGAATTAGCCTTAATAAAGCTAATTTTAAAAATACAAATAACAGTAGGCTGCACGGGATAACTAAAATTTAATGCATTTGATTCAAAACACATTTTTTCTATTTGATTTTGTCAGATTGCAATTGCCTATTTTCTTGTCTAATAATGAGACTTTTTTCCTCGGCCAAGTTGTCCCAGTTTGACACTGCTCCCAGAAAACTGCTGTGTGTCTTCACATGAATTTATGTTGTTGTAGCACAAATGGGCACTAACTGCAGCTCCTTCAAGTAGAGTTACACCACCGTGTAAATAAGTGAAAGAGCGGTTAAGGGCCTTGCTCAAACCCACGACTTTCTGGACACCGTCACTGATTCCTAGTGTGGGCTTTTAAAGTGTAGCACTGCAATGTTTGTTTCTTTGTAAGGAAGCCACCATTATTTTTCACCGTCGTCATTGGTGAGACTGAGTTTTAGCCCGTTTTGCCATCTCATAAATGCTAAAACTAAGCGAATGATGCAGTGCAGAGTGAACGTGAAAGGAACCTGTCAGCAGGTTTTACCATCGCCACCCCCTCACCCCGGGGGAGATACCTTTTATCGACTACTGAATATTGTTTGGAGGGTGGGTCACATCTCAGGTGACATGGTGGTTTAGCTGTTCAGCCTTTGAGCAAAGACCCTTCACTCCCCGTTACTCTAAGGACCGTCTGACCCTGCGTTCCTGCTTTCTCAAAAACGTCACTTTGGACAAAAGCGTCTGCTAACTAAGTAATATATAAATGTTCTAGAATAGGGGTGGCCAAACTTATCCACAAAGGGCCAGTGAGTATGCGGGTTTTCGCTACAGCTTCCTAACTAGAATACTGCTTAAAGGACTGATTGGCTGAAGAGTCCTCACACCTGAGTTTGAACAGCTGACCTACAGGTTATCCCAAAAACCTGCATACACACCGGCCCTTTGCGGATAAGATTGGCCACCCCTGTTCTAGAACATTCATGACATTTGCCAAGGGAAATTTTAATACTACATTTCTTTTTAAAATTTCCGGTGAGCGTTGTCTTGAAAGTAGATAATGCTATGAGGAAACTGATATCCAATGTGTATTGTGAATATGCAGTATATTCATAATGGAATCTAGTTTTCGGGATACTCTAGAAGAAGCAAATGATTACCATGCGATGAGGGTTAGGTGTAAGAACCTGTCCAGCTGAAAATGGCTAATGCTGAAACGTAGCACATTTATGGACCTGGGCATTGGAAAAGCATAGGACAGTAGGGAACAGCAATGGCCTGTCTCAGGCTGCAGAACATCAGAGAGCCTAATCAGATTCACTGACGTTATCAAGATCCAAAAATCCCTTATGATGTAAGTGGAGAGCGGTAAAGAAGCTATAGTGCAAGTTCATGATCAGCTGGGTAGGACGGCTTTGTACCGGAGTCTCAGTACCTCCTAACAGAAGGGTTATCATACAGTTCTACAGAAATTCTGTGTATCTGCCCTGTCTTGGTCAGGGTTGCGCAGGTATGGCTTGAATGGAGGGTGAGGCCATTGACCAGCCCATATGTGCAAAAGCACGCAGTCAGATTTTATGTGCAGTTATTCTTTGGGCTGCATGAAGAATGTTCAGTGCTGCATGATTGCAGATGGATGTAGGTGTGCAAGCAAAATGCATTGTGTATTAAAAATGGATTGTTTTCGTTTGGTATACTGACCCATGATAAATTAACTGTTAGATTTTTATCTAAGGACTACAGAACCAGTGGCTATTCTGACATATTGTCTCCGGTGAAGCTTTAATGCTGAATATATCACACTGAAGACTACAGTCTTTGTTACAGCCAGGTGATGGACAAATGGATTTTATCATTTTAAACGGGAAAACAAATACCTATTAGTATTGCCTAACCTCTAAAATCCAGAAGATGGACAGTGTTAACGTTTTATGTTTTGCTTTGGAGAGCAAAATGTGCCTTTAGGGAAAAAATCTAAGCATATATATTTTGCCATGGTACTGTACTGTAGAAATTGTTATACAGCATTTTTTACTTCAGCATAATACAAAATTTAATTGCAAGAGCTGGTGTCATGTTTTGGTTTTGAAATGTCCATTATATTTTTTTGCTAGAAATATTCTTTATGCTAAACATTTAATAAAAACATCAAGAATCATAACTGCAAACAATGCTACTGCAAGTATCAGGTTTGTATACAAAGAAATTGTTAGGAATACTAACTGGAACGGCCAAGCTGGTTGTGAATGTCTGCTAGGCGTCACCACACATTCACGTCTGTCAGCAGATTCCAAATCGCTGAAGAAAATTTCAGACGGCAGCTAAACAGTAAAATGTTTCAAGACGTGATTCTTTTTCTGATAGATTTTGTTTTGCCCCTCTGTGTTGCTGTTGTGTTATGACTAGAATGGAACGGAAATCTGCTGTAACATTACAGCTGCAAAGCATTATGGGAATAACTATTTCACTGGCTCCTTGGGAGCATCAGTATGCACTGAGAGTTTGATATGGGGGAGACGACTTAATAATTTACAGAACTTTTTTATGGGGGGCGGGGGGTGAATGAAGTCAAATTAAATATTGTACAAGCCCCTTTGGTTCCTGTACCCCTGCCTGGGAGGATTATTTAGCAAAAAATTCTTTGCAGAATAAGAAAATGAACCTGCTGGTTCCACACACCAGTCCAGGATGGTTGGACGGACGAAGCTGCTTGTCCACCAAATGCTGTAGTCTTGTCTAAATCCTGCCAGCAGGGTGTGCTATTTCCATACTTTAGACGTTGACCTACAATTAACTAGAAAAGACGTGCAGTGCTTTTCATACATCCATGCACCATCTTCCAGTTGTTTATCCGATACAGAGGGTGTGAATTGGGGACTGTACCAGAAAGTATTGGGCACAAGGCTGGGGAACACACACGACACAATTTAGAGACTTAACGGCATGCCTTTGACAGGAAACCCAACACGGAGAGAACATACTGTACAAATTCCACACACTGGTTCAAATCTGTTACTACGACATATTTGCTATTATGTGTCCTGCAACACAAAAATCATTCTTAAAAGTAAGATTAGATCGTGCAATTTAGCAAACCAAATGCTCTTGATTAAAGCCTATTGAATTAGTGTGGTAGCATGTAAAGAAGAGGCGGATTACCTTTATAGCTAATCAAATTATTAGGACATCCGGGAAATCACATGGTCTGGTGATTATACCACCTGGCTTTCATTATAAGATGCATCATATTTCAGAACTGATTTTCTTTTCATTCCGATACCAAGTATAACATGTTTAGTATCGATATTCACTGCCGGCCCAACCCGGACGAGGATGGGGGGAGGAGTGGCATTAAAATTTGCAGAGGGAGGGGTACGATCGTTTCGATTTTCAAAATGAAAACATTCAGACAGAATATTTAAGGGCCGTTCCGCTCATCCCTAGTGTGTATATATTTTATACAAATGTTTAAATGGTAATTGAATATATATTGACACTTTCGAACGTATGTACAACGATACACCAGGGGATGGCGCCACAGAGATGGTATGTCATTCATGAATAGTATGATCTATTCATTCCTAAACGAATCAGTGCGGTGACTAAGATGTTCACATTTTGTTCAAAACAGCAGTTCAATATACAGAATCATTCAAGGGCGTCACAAGTCTAATTCACGCTTCGTTATGGGCTGTTCAAGTGCTAACGCTAGATCCTACTAGCATGTTATATTCGTGCATTATAAACAAGTTTTTGTAGACTCTGGCAACATTCCTTACCTGTATAAAAAAATTTGCTTCAAGTATTGTCTGATGTGCGGATAGTAGCGGCGGGAAGCGGATCAGTTTGATTATAGTTCCGCAGCTCATCACAAACACTTAAAAGCACTCAGTCCTGCAGTTGAACAGTATTACTGAATAATGTTATCCTGTTTCATTTCTTGCACTATCAACTCCATGCTTGGATTCCACACAATCTACTGCTCTCTTCCCTTCCCTTGACTGCTTAACAGTCTTGATTTTGGGAGCAAAGCAAGATCACATACGTTAAAGGCACCATATGTACAATGCGTGGGGAGAGTTTAGTAAAGACGTAGATTGCAATGTATTCAGTCTTAAATCGATTATTACGTATTTAGCGGTACAAATCCAAAGGATCAATTCCGTAATATGAAATAGCAAAACTCGCACTTCTTAGACTTTATTGCGTTGTTACGTGCTTTGTTATGGAATCAGTGAGGTGATTATGTTTTGCATTTAAAGAGCCCGAGGTAACTGCAGTCTTATGTCGCTCTTTAAATGCCTTCAGTCGGTATATTCAAAGATCAATATATCACCACCAGTCCCATTCAAGGAGTATTTCCGTATCTCCAAAACAGTTGATATTTAACCGTAAGACGTACACCTTTTACCTCATACTATACTTTTTAAGAATATATTAAAAAATTGAAGCAGAGACCATGTCTGTTCGCCTGGATTAATTTAATGGTTAAACGGAAATCTGGAATTTGTCCGTCTTTGTTCTTTTTTACTTTTTTCTTTCCTTTCCTTGGCACCGAGCAACCTGACGTCAGATTCTGGGAGTGGAGACAGAACTAGGAAGAGTGAGAAGGGATCGTTAGCTGGCCTCGTTTATGGAAAGAATTGAGTGCCGTGTACTTTTCTTCGGGAGTTACAACCTCCTACGTATCGCAATGTGCGCAACAGGAGACAGAAGCCGAGACTCCGATTTTTGACTACGCTGGTATCCTGCGTTTGCAGAAGTGTTTTACTATCCTTAATTACTACACCTACACTGTAAACAATCCAGGGCAGGTAGGGAAGTTAAGCCGGAAGAACTTGCAGTACAAGAAACAGTGTTTTCAAAATGCATTACTGAATTATCCTGTATTTTTTTCCCACCGCTTGTCATTATTATTGCATGAGTTGCAAAAATCCTTAAGCTAATCGATAGCTTTTAAATAGAGTCTATATATCATTTTTAAATTAAACCGTGGGTCCTTGGGACGAAATGGAAACAACCATGACTTTGAGAAAAAAGAAGCTTTTTGTTTTAATGGATGTCATGTGCGTTTTGGTTGGTAAGTAGATGTTTTTATTTTTAAAGGTATGTCAGAATGGTCACATTTAACCGTTTTCCCGACCGAATACTGGTTTTGGTATAAAATGGACGTATAGCTCGCCGTTTTTACTATTTTAAAATAGTTTGTTCTATATGCTATATTCATGGCGATAAAAAAAACTCCCGACATACGAAGCATTCAGTAGGACTAAGGTCATTTTCAGTATACAGTAAATATTATAACTCTTACACACAACGTATGCAGCATAATTATTTAGATGAAGTACATAGTAATTGTCTCATTTATGTTGTTTGTCAGAATACCCAGTTGTGTCCCTGTGGTTGTTACCCGCAGGATATTCACCGCACAGAGTATTTTTAAAATATTGGTTGCTGGTTAATTACTAGTAGACCTATTGATACCTGTATGGAGACATACGCTACTGTGATCGGTTAATTAGATTATTCTCCACTGCATGCTGTCTCTCATATTTCCTACAAACTTCTGGCCACAAAATAAATGTCCGCAGGAACTTGGCAAAGTTTCCCCTTGATGCAGATTTGTGGATTCCACTGGCCTTTCCCGTACTAGTGTAAAATATTACTTACAGACATTGCCTACATGCATAAACGTGGAGGCTTAATTACTAAATGCCTAGAAAACGTTAAAGATTCCTGTTGTCTGTGACCCGTATTTTGTTATATTTTGTACTTTATTTGACACTAATAAGGAAAAGACTAATGGAACAGTATTCGCAGTTTACAGTTGGTCCCCAATATGTCATTTTTATGTTGCTTTTATATAAAACGAACGTCTGGATTACGGTAATTCTTTAGAAAGCCAGACCTCGAGTGCTTTTACCCAATTGGTACTTGGTCTTATTAATTCTCTGTTGGAAGATGTTTGTCAACTGAATTTTTTATTTTTAAATATTTGGTATGAAATATGAATGTATCAAAATCTGTTTCAGGCATGCACAGGTGTATGCCTGATAATAATGTGTGTAATTTTTCTGGTCATAACTTTCTATATGTAAATTGGTTTGAATTAAATAAATGTAACTGCCAAAAAGAAATAATTTAAAAATCTAAAAATGTTGTTATGAGATTAGAAAAACTTCAGCTTGAGGGCCAGACAAGCCAAGCCAGATTTCTTAAGAGCTATGCAATAGAAGTGTAGTTACTTTATTTCTAATAGTTGGTCACTAAGCGTCCCCTCCTCTCCTCTCCTGCCCCTCCACCTGGCCTCTAGCTACACATTTCTTCGCTCTCGGCCTGCTGGTACTTGCTACCGGCTGCGTCCCTCTGAGATGGTGTCTTACCATAGCATTTTCCACAGTGCCACTAACACTTTCATTTTTATCGTGACTGGGCCTCTGATGTGGGGGAAGATGTTGCAATGCCCGCCTGTTGATGTTGTTTTCCGTGCCTTTTTATGTGTGTAAACAAGATGCAAGACGCAAACAGTCCGTCACGCCTTTTATAGGTGTGGTTTAACGAATGCCTGAACATCACAAAGTTCAGATGCTGTTGTGCTGTCGTGATGTGGGCCTGCTCATTGTGACACAGCTGCATATGCTGTTATCTAGACCTCACATGATGGTACCCTAACTTCCAGCGTTTTACTGTCGGACAGCTACATCCCACATACTTTGCTACGGTTTGTCCTTGAAGCAAAAATAAGGACGTAGAAAGTGTTTTGTGGTAGAGTGGCACCGTCTTGTTCCCATTCCTTTATTATTTGGATTTTACAGGATAACATGTTTAGTGGTTGGCTAGATGATCATTTTGGGTGCAGATATCATAATGGGAATCAGTTTCTGACAGCTACCATTTATGAACTGGTTGGCATGGATCGTATCGGAGCGATTCTCACCTGCCCATTCACAGGTCACAGTACACCCTGCACCCTTTGTGTCTTGCTCTTATTCTAAATTACAGGTGAGTGTAATTAGCTGTTGCAGTTGGATTGCTATCTGCCACTGACATATTGGATAATGCTGCCTACCGAACAGAATGCTGGATTTAAAAAAAAAAAAAGAAGGTAGAACGATAACTTATGTATTGGGGGAGTATGAAGCTCTGTGGATTAGATCCCAAGTTCAAATCCTGTGATTTCACTGGGCCCTTGACTCAGACCCTCACCCCCGAATTGCTCCAAGGACTGTCTGACCCTGTCCTGCTTCCTCAAACGTTATCCCTCTAAATAAATGAATATAAAGGTATTGATGCCTGGCGTCCGTTCAGTGGTGCAAAACTTCACGAAGGTAGTGAGTCGCCAGTAACGAGGGTAACATCAGTCCTCCTGACTTAACCCACCTACATCCTCTCAGCTGTGTTGCCTTTGTTACTTTAAGAAGATGTTGTATAACTTATTTTGTGGATATGGTGCACTGCACATGCTCGCTCTGAGAAACCAAACTGCACTTGGTCATGTTAGATGACAGAAAGCTTCAAGGGCTGAACTGTGGTTTAATCTGCAGTGGTATTTCCTGCGATTTTGTATTTTTTTTTTTCTTTTGTCTTCGATTGAGCCGTTTGGCGTGTCAGCCCTTGGACTTCAGGGTGTTTGTTTGTTTGTCTAATGAAAGGGATTCTGAAAGGGCATTATGTTGTAGAGTGATTAGACTCTGCTTCTTGGTCATAGATGCAGTAAGCTTGTATTTGCGTCAGTCAGCCCCAAGGGGTATTTGGAGTGTTGCTACAAGTGTTAGCAATGGACACAAAGTGTGTGCAGATGTGTGCTTGATTAGTTGCTTCTCACTACCCATTGCTGTTACCTACAGACTAGTGATATTGATCAGTATGGTAGTCACAGGAAATGGGCATGGATCTGTACAAATAATTCGTCATGTACTGTTTTTTTTAATCCTTCTCTTGGTTCATCCTGTTTTTACTCCCACCATAGTCTTTGTGTCTCCCACATCTCCTCCACATCACCCACATTGCCTCCCCCTTCCTCAGACTTTGCCCCTTTAATGATCTGTTCAACTGAGTAGCTATTATGATATTTATTTTTATTTACAACCATAAATAAAATCACTGGGAAGTGTGCAGTAAGGTATTTTCCTATTGCTTCTGTTGCCAAACCCAGTTCAAAGTATCAGAGCTGGGTTTGTTTGCACAGGTGACATGTGGAAGCCGTATGATAAGGTGCTGAGGTCAAAGTCTTCCTGTTTCACCGGCTCAGCATGTGAGAACTTCTCACGCCGCGTGACGTGGACGGGTGTGACTCCCGGAAAAACATGGTGATTTGAGCTGCTTAAAGCCTGCCACAAAGGCGTGACCAGAACTTAGGGGCGGAACCTTCGGGTGGTCAGACGTCCCGAGCCTTTCCTCCTGGGGGGAGCACACCTGAGCACTTTAATATGATTTAGAAATGACAAACTCTGTGCAGTTTTTATTCTGTGGCAGATTTAAAGAAGGTTAATATGATCGATCCAAATAAGTCCCCTATATGTGGAAGATAGGCTGGACTTTGACTCTTGTATCTGTGACCTGTCATTCTGGTCCATTATTGTTCCACATGCAAGCTCCTTCGTTTGGTTATAAACAATAGACTGACCATTCACTTGTTTTTTTTTTTGTTTGTTTGTTTTTTTGTTTGTTTGTCCGACCCTCTCTAGGCTAACAGAAACACCAGAAATAAAAAATATACTCGGAATCAAGTGAATAATACACAAACTTGCAGTGAATGTCTACAGCATATGGCAGAGACTAATGTATTCATTGTTTCATGAATATTATGTCGAAACGTGGAGTATGCTTCTTTAATGTTTTGTTTTGCATGGAAATTAATTGTTTTTCTTTTCCTCAACAAAAAGTGACTCCGCTGCAAATTCTAGAAACATGGTGAAAGATGAGTTGGTGTAGGAGGAACTTACCTTTTATAGAGGGTCTGTGCTGACTCCGAACATTCTGTATGACCAGCAAAGGGTCGGAACGTCTCATGACTCATTATCCTTGAACTGTTTGCTCTCCCATCACAGATTTTGAAACCACGGTGTGCAGATAAGTATGTCTGCAAAACTCGGTAAGGATCCCGAGATCAGACGGAAGGCCTTTATTACTGGTGTTCCGTGACTTTCTGAGAGGATGTGGGCCATGTAGTGCAGACCCTCAGCTTCCATGTGCTGCCAACCTTTTTGGTCGTGGAGTAACATTCAGGAGCAGTGGCGCTGTGGCACAGTCAGTAGTACTGTTGCTTCACACCTCCGCTTGCTGTTTTCCTCGCCTCCCATGAGTTTCCGCTCGCAGTAAAAAACACGCAGTTAGGCTAATTGGTGTCTCAGAATTGCCAGTAGTGTATGACTGTGTTTTATATAAAATTACTATGAAAGCTTGTTTGGAAGAAATTGTTCTGTATAACATGATACCAATGAACACCTGGGTATCGATGTAGTAGTAGTAATGGTGGTGGTGGTGGTGGTGGTGGTGATGATGATGATGATGATGATGATGATGATGATGATGATGATGGTGGTGGTGGTAGTAATAGAGGTGGTGATGGTAGGGGTAGGAGTAGTAGTAATAGTAGTAGCTGTAGTGGTAGTAATACGTACTACTAGTAGTGGTAGTAATAATAGTAGTAGTAGTGGTGGTAGTAATAACAGTAGTGGTAATGGTAGTAGTAATAGTGTTAGTAGGGGGTGGTGATTGTACTAGTAGAGGTGGTAGTAGTAGTAGTAGTAATAGTAATGGTACTGGTGATAGTAGTGGTAGTAGCAGTAGTAATAGTAGTAGCTGTAGTGGTAGTAATACTACTAGTAGTAGTGGTGGTGGTAGTAATAACAGTAGTGGCTATGGTAGTAGTAATAGAGTTAGTAGGTGGTGGTGATTGTACTATTAGGGGTAGTAGTAGTAGCAGTGGTGGTTGTGGTAGTTGAGATAGTATAACTTGTAGTAGTAGCAGTAGCAGCAGTTTGCGTGAAGTAGGATTCTGGACCCTAGTTCAAAGTTTGTATGCTTAGCACATACTTTCCACATTACTCAGGCCAGCACACAGCTAGCAGACTCAGGAAGTGGAGCCTTGATTCCTTCTCTTGCCGTATGTTGGAGGAGAGCATGGGGAGGCCTGTATGATCTTCAGACCCGAGTCTTTATGGACCAGAATGACATCTAATGTAAGGCTATTGTGAACAACCAATAGCTCTACAAGTAGCACAGAAAACCACCTTGTCCTGGTTCATTTTATCATTAAATATAACTATCCCACATTGCTGAGATATCAGGCTTTGCATCTATTTACATTTAACTTCTGAGTCATCGGAATGTATTCCGCTGTAGTTGGATTCAAAGCCCAGGATGACTGGGGATTTCAAGGTCTTGGACTCCAAATCTCTCGACAGACCTTAGTTTTGCCTGTTCTTCTCTCAGCTCTTAATTAAACAAAATATTAATTTATACATATATCTATGGCTTGTTATTAAATCAGTAATGGATGGTGGATGGTGCTTCGATCCGTATCAGGATATATACCTGTTTTGATTTTGCACATGCACAAAATACTTCTGTTGGACCACCGTATTGGCTGTCGGGTGCTCTAACCTCATAAATCATAATAGATCATAGTAATGACACAGTCCCACCTTTTCCAGAAGCGAACTGATTGTACTGTGTGATGGAAAACCTTTGCATAATTTTAGGGCAGGATCTCTGTAGCGTCTCGTATAAGTAAAATTGTTTTAATTTTACTGCGGCACCTTGCAGTGAGTTTATTATGTGAATGGAGATTTGCATCAGGTTTCAGGCCTTTTGCTTGGAGGTGGCGTCTCTTCCTGGTTCCTAACTGGTGAGTGAGATGAGCGAGAGAGACCCATTCATGCTGGCGTAATTATGTGTCGTTAGGCTAAAACGGGCAAGTCTTCATTTAGCCTTCTATATTTATCCAGCGTGAGCGTGAGGAAGGTCAGTGAGATTAAGGAGTACGGAGAAGCGCCGGGCAGCATGAAGGTGGGCCTCTGCACGGGTGGTAAACATTGTTATTTGGCCGAAGCTTTTATTCAAAGTGATGTGCAGTTGAGAAAGTTGGGTTAGAGAAATCGGCCTCAGAGAAGTCGGAGATTAGGAGCTTTGCTCAAAGGCCCAATGGTGAAATTACTGTGCTGAACCTGGGATTTGAACTGGCGACATTCTAATCACAGGCCCAGCTTCCCATCCCACTGAGCCACACGCTGCTTCTTGTTAGCAGTCCTTTATTGAAGGGGGTCAGGGCTCCTAATGCAAGGGGACCACGGATCGGACTTTTTTAGCGTTCCCAAACTGTCGGGATGGATGATATGGATGCTTCCTGCGTGAGGGGAGAACATCTTTGCAGATGATATCCATGTCTGTGTGTGTGTGTGTGTGTGTGTGTGTGTCTGTGTGTCTGTGTGTGTGTGTGTGTGTGTGTGTGTGTGTGTGTACGTGCTCCTTGAGCTGTTGACACCGGGATTAAATGAGAGAGTTCAGTTTCACAAAGATAATCCGTGGGTTTAAGCTGACTGACCCCGTGTTGGTTTCCAGTAAAAGCTGGACTCGCTTCTCCTCCAGTAGCTGTGTGAGGCGTGTGCGGCTGAGCTTGGGCGTGACACACTGGCCTTGGCCCCCCCGGCCTTTCCTCGGATCTGCTTTCCCCACATCGCCGCTTCTCTGTGTTTAATGGGGCTTTTTTTTTGCCGAGCCGTGTGGAAACACGGCCGTGCTGACTTGACATGTCTTGGTTCCACTCCTGAAGTACTGAGTTTGTGTTATTGGGTTTCTCTTTTTCCCCATGTGGTAAAGTCATCCCTGCTTTTTCCGTTCATCTGCCCCTGTCTGAATTCGCTTTTGACTGTTGTTTCTGACCGGCTCTGCTAGTGCAGAAGGAGCCTCCATGCAGGCGGGCAGTCTGCCTACTTCACATTTCACTTTGACTCATCTCAGCCGGTGCCCTGCCCTCCCGGGAGGCCTGCCTGCTCTTCTAGAACTCTCCATTCTGCCGTGAATCACATTGATTTGCAAATATGCCGTGCAGTAAAGACTGCGACTGGAATGCAGAACATTTGGTGCCGAGAAGCCACGGTTGTCACAAAAATGTTTTCTCTTATATGTGATTAATTTTTATTACAGTCCCCAGGTTACGAATGAGATCTGTTCCTTAAGTCTAAGTCAAATTTGTAGCTAAGTTAGAAAAATTACAACACAGTATGTAATCATTATTATAATTTTACAGTAATAAAAGTAACTATATACGGTAATGTACTACACCGTAAGACAACAAACCACTGCGGCCGTACAACGTTTTCACGAGTGTCACGACGTAGTGTGTGCGTTATTACGTACGTGCGTTATTACGGACCATTGTGTGTAACCTACATTTTTACAAATATAATTGCCTTTATTGCACCCCGCAAATATGAGTTTGTCCAGAAGTCGGAGATTCTTAACCAGGGGATTCTCTGTACAGTGCAAAAGAGGTACTTAAAACATCTGTAAAATTCAATGTAAAATGGAACCAGGGACAAGACAGTGGAGAGATGCCAGAATCCCCCATTCGTCCACTATCATAGTAAGAAAACAATCTTTCATCCTGTATGTACCCGTCTGTTCACCTGATACTATTTCTTTAAATCACGTTATCAGAGACGACAAGTTCCCCCCTCGCTTTGTTCCATCCAGCCACAGCACAATGCTGTAAATGTAACCTGATCAGAGCCCTTTGGCTGCTTGTATCTGTTCTTTTGTATGGAAGCTGATTTAGTGTGTGTGTGTGTGTGTGTGTGTGTGTGTGTGTCTGTTGTTTGGCAAAATATCAGTTGCATAAAGAAACCTTTATATGCTTCATTTTGTGCCACAGTTTATTTCTATAGATCTTTCTATCCCTTTCTAAATGACCTCAACAAGCCAGCAAGGCCCGGTTAAGGGGAAAACTGGGATCAACTGGGAAAATGATTCCTTTGACTTTGGGGTTGCCAGGAGCCCGTGGCGCACTGTGAGTAGAGATGCCTCCCATCCCGTACGGGGTCACCTCATATTATTCCCTCCGGGCTCCCTTTCATCGCAGCCCTGCCACATCGCTATTGCAGCATTGTGATAGCGCAGCATAGTACGGCTAGCCTCCTGCCCCGGTCCCGTGAGCCTTTCATGATGATCCCCCTGGAAGCTAAATGCAGGGCGCCAGCTGTCATCAGCAGCCAATTGCAGCTATGCTATCAGGTCTCTGATCCAGCAGCACGCTGAAAGATTCATACGCTCTTTGCACTTTGCTTGATGGGATGGCCAGCAGCCCCGTGGGGATATGACTTTGCTTTTGTTTTCAGCTTCCCACAAAAGCTCTCCTCCAAACAGGGAGATGAACGGCCTTTTCGGCTCTGTGAGAATCCTGTATAGGGCGACAGGTTGTTCCCACAGCAGCTGGCGCTCAGACACAAAATAAAAAAAAAAGACAAGCAAAGGGATGCAATATTTGGCAAAAACCCAGTAAATGTGCATTAATATTGTGCCTGAAATGAAAATATGGGTAGTCCATCCCTCTGCTTTGGGTTTTAAGAATAGCCTATGGACGTTCTCTTGGATGCATGTGTGGGAGAGAGGTGTGTGGTCTGAAGTAACAAGTAGATCAGTTAAAACCAGCATTTGTAACTAAGGTGTATCTCTGTGTATGAGTGGTAAAGTTCAGAGGGAAGGGGCCCAGACACCAAGCTGTGGGACGGTGCATTATCTGCCCAAACCAAAGTGGAATCCATCTGAATTGCTGTGAGTTTTGTATTTGTGCTTGAGTTTGTGATGTTTATCTATTTTCCGTCCACCCAATCCCGCAGCTGTGATCGCCTAAGCGCCAAACAACAGTCGTCCTCATCGCACCAGCTTTTGTCCTTTCTTCCTCCAGCACAAAGGCACCATGACGTGTAGTAGCCGAGACAGACATCATCTTTGTCTGCAGTAGGATTGGATCCCAGGCCTGTACTGCTTCCCACGTGCACGTACGCGCACACACGCACACGCACGAGGTCCGCTCTCACTAGCATTGGTATGTAGCATTGAAGCCATTAAATGTGATTGTCGATGCCCTTCAACTATCTGCCTTGTTCATGGTCAAATTTAATCAATTTTAGTTATGGCCTTAATTAGTTGATGGGCCGATCCACATTTTTTCACTTCGGATCTGATACACAACTGCCAGTACCGATACAGATTTACATACGAGCTTTTTACTTTAATGTTTTACTATAATAAATATATTTTATATTTTTTACTTAATATATTAACATTGTTAAACTCGCAAAAATACAGATTTAGCCAAATAATCTTTAATTAGGCCACCAGATACACACAGAACGTACTGTTTCACCAAGTTCTTTTTTTTTTTTTTTTATCTTGTTTTAAGTGGTTTTGAGGCATTTGCAGTACCAACTGAATATCTTCCAAGCAAAGACACACAAGTGGCGAATGCTTATAATGTCCCCCAATGTTTCTTCGCCCTTGCGACAGCGTCATACTTCACTGCGATAGCAGCCCCTCGTGTATCACGAGCTGTAGCGAGTGAGCAAAACAGCCCAAGCTAGCAACTCCCAAGCCATCCATTGCTTTTTCATATTATTCGGGTTGTTGGGTTGTTTCGCAGTTTCACTCGCTTTGTTTAGCGGGATTCTCCAATGAACGCTGCTTCCGCTTCTCTAAACTTTGTTTTTGCAAATCGCTGTGCTACTAGTTGCTGTTAAAAACATAAAATACCCCCAGAACGTCACCGCCTTACGTGCTGTTTTCACGCTTCTCCGAAGGATATGCGCATGACATCATAGCAGGTCACACCGCGCTCACACCGACTGAGTGGCAAAAAACTTAGTTGGCAGGATTAGCGTTTAGCTTGAATGCTGCAAAAAAACGTCCGAAATGGAAAAGAGATGTCGTGCGATTGATTTAACACGAAATCGGAGCTGTCGTTTTAGAAACTGCCAAAAACTAAATTGTCAGATGTGGATCAGTCATGCATGACCGATACGCGATTCTTTTAATAGATGTGGATCGCCGTCGATACTGATTCAAATATCGGATCGGTGCATCTCTCTAATTACTCTGAACATCAAATGTCTTCTCAAAGGTACAGAAGATCGCAAACATTTGTGACTGCTGCAGTCTAGTTTTATTATTCCATTTTCAGTTATTTCTTTAAGGTAGTCTTCAGATTGTTCCAAATATAAATTCTAGCATCCAAAGAAGGGTGAAAAAAGGCTATTCATACTTCATTGCAATATCCATATGGTCCTGAAAGTTATACACTGTCCCTCCCTAGCGTTCGCTTCATAACCCTTCCTTATACGTTACACATTTTTAGTTTTCTGTAGAATCTGGCTTTATTCTTAAGACTTTAATTCTCAAATCTGGGAACCCAACCTGGACCTGTTCTGAACTCGTTTCCTGAAAGTGTGGAAAAACCACATGTTTCCTTTAGAAGGAAATCTGCTGCTCTGGTTATTTACGCAGGTTTCCCTCCTTATTTGGATGAATGGTTCGTTCCACTTGAATCAGCCACAGGTGGGGGGGGGCGGTACTGCAAGTAGACTGATGTGGCTTCTCAGACGGGCGGGGCTCAGACTTCAGACGAGCAGGAGACGTGCCAGGGTTTTCACCCTGGAAATGTAGCTTAGTCTGCATTTTCACTAATACGTCAGGATTTACCTGCGTCCGCAGTCTGCTGCTTTGAGCCCCCCCCTATTTCTCTTACTTGCAGGTACAGCATGCAACAGTAATGCCATTTCCTGAGAGGTGAAAATTACAATTAAATGAATATTCCATATGTGATTCAGCCCCTTATTTCACTGAAACGTGTTTCTTCACTAGGGATTGTTTAAGGGCAGTGACATTTTGATCTTTTAATGGACTGACTAAAGTGCTACCCAGTTTTCATACTGCTTTTTTGGGGCGGGGGCATTAATGAGGGGCATTAAACAAATGCCCTGTGACTCTAAGGACCATTTTTCTCCTTAAACCCTTCTACCGTTCCCAAACTCCACAGCTCCACAGGTTGAACAATGACTGAGACTTTCTTGGTCACAGGCGAAAGCACTTCTCATTAATAAAGGGTAATATGAAGTCTCTCCCTTTACATACAGATGTGCATCCATACCCAACAGAACAGGAGAAACTGGCAAGTAGCTTTGTACAAATGGGTGCTTTCAGTCTCTTCACTTCCTGGGTCTCATCTCTGAGAAGGTTCATGCATTTCAGAAAGTCGATATTGTGCAACGGGAAATGTTGAGCACTCCAAGTGATAAACAGAGATCTCCGGGGACGATGTTCTGGAAGTATAGCTTCAATGCCAGACCTATTACTGGGCAAACTGGGATTCTCCTGCTGTAGTCGTCGCCATTATAGGCTAATGCTTGACGCTCATATTCCCTCTGGTGTCCCGCTTGTCTCTCTTTAGCCGCTCTGCCCTCCATAATCATGAACCTGCTCTGCAAGCCATACCAGCGGGAAGTTAACTGTGAAGACGAGAGCATCAGGTACCCTTTCAAGGAGGACACCATCACTCACGGTCTGATGGCGGCCGTCACCATCAGCTGCACCGTCATCATTGTGAGTCCCCCCCCCCCCGGATCCGCATGTGCCCCCCTTGCTAATTCTCAGCTGTTTTGTCTCGCTTTCGCATTCAGCTGCTCCCCAGAGAAACGTCAGTGCTGGTGTGAAATGCCCACACAGTAATGCGCAAAAGTCTTACACAGTCAGCGAGAACGTAAACGCAAAGCTATTTATCTAGATATTACGTTTACATTCACCCAGAAGGAAGACACAATTTAACAGGAGACGATATGCAAATGAACTGTAGCGCAATTAAAAACTAGCAAGGATTTCTTCTGTTCTCCAAAGTGGCAGCATCCACGCATCCAGTCTTCGTAGGGATTGTTAGCATAAACATCTCACACAGTGTTTTGCAACACGTCATAGTGTTTGTTTCTGTTTAGCCAAATTTTCCAAAGCCCATTAAGTCTGGGAAGAAAATGCAGTAATAAAATTTTCACCACCAATCTGCTTAGCTAATTATATGATTGATTGATTTGATTGATCAATTTAATTAGTTAAATTGCCTGATCAGGCATTGACTAGCCCAACAAGGTGTGATAGTTGCCAGGTCACAAATACGTGGGATGTTGTTGATGGCTGCTACACAGACTGGGGTGAGTTTAGGAGAGGTTTTGGAATGGCAAGCCAACACACTTTACAGATATGAAACCATCGTTTTTCCACCCAACATGCAGGTAACTTAAACACCATCTTCTTTCACTGCCTAAGGCTTCTGCACGGTACTGCCTATAAAAGAGGACACCTTTGAGACCTTACAGTTCAGTTCAGAAAAAAACCACTACATTCCTGAAAAATGCTCTAGAAAACCATTTATACCAAATGTGATGGTATTGTAGTTGTTTCCAGTCAGAAGAATATTATATGTATTTAAATCTTGCTTAAACCTTTTTATAATTTTGTGACTTTACTCATTAAATCCTGAGTGAATGGTGGTGGTAAAACAATAACAGCGTGATAAGATAAAGGCAGCTTATAGGGGTGTTCACCTTTTAGAGCATTGTGTCATTCCATTACATCAGACCTACTATTACCGCATGCTTTCAGTGTTAATCTTTGCCTGTACTTGTACTGAAATATCATGTTACACGTTCAGTCATTCATGGATTTAAATGCATTCACCAAAACTCTAACGTTGGTTGTCGTTGCCAGTCCTATGATGTAATATCCCAAATTTCAGGAATTTAATTATTTTAATTAAGAGATTATTATTATTTTTTTTTATTTACTGTTACCTTGTTATTGGTATCATACTAGCCGTAAACTTTTTATTACAAAACACTGGGTGCGATGGATATTACTGACAGGGTCATAAAAAACTAAAGTGCATTTGTCAGTCATCAAGAATTAATTAGCCGGCATTCCAAGAGAGGAATTTTAAAAGCTAAATGTTGGTACAATCCTTAACGGGTAAATCAGGAAACAGCCCTAAGACTCTGAATAAATCTGGATCAAAAATGGCCACTGGACAACACGAAAATCCTGACTTGTATCACTCCAAACCACCTTGCGTTGGCAAGGAACCTAGAGAAGATCCATTGCAAGGCTCTGTATGCCGTAAAGAATTCATTACATTTTATTGCCCATACCATTCAAGGCAGACTGATGTGAGCAAGGACAATGCTGTTGCCCAAACATGTTTTCATTAGTCATGCTCAAAAATAACTTTATACGTTGATGCATATTCTTACGCAAACAATTTTCCAATTAGTTTCTGAGATGGAAAAATCTAACCGGTTTGGACACCAGATGATGTTGATGGACACCACGTGTCTTTCTCCTGTGTTCAGATATGCTCTGGTGAAGCCTACTTGGTCTACAGCAAGAAGATTCACTCCAACAGTGACTTCAACCAGTATGTGGCTGCACTTTATAAGGTGGTGGGCACCTTCCTGTTTGGAGCGGCCGTCAGCCAATCCCTAACCGACCTGGCGAAGTATACCATCGGACGTCCACGCCCCAACTTCATGGCGGTCTGTGCTCCCAAAACCTGCAAGGGCAATGCACTGCAAATCAACTGCTCTGGGAACCCAGCCAATGTCACAGAGTCCAGGTGGGCCTCGGTGCTCAGGGAGAGGACCACGCTACATTTGCACAGCAGCTGTTAATCTTTGTTCATGCTGTCTGCAGACCTCACCACAGAGGACTCAGTTTTCTGTTTTCTGTGGTCTAGGTTGTCCTTCTACTCTGGACACTCTTCCTTTGGGATGTACTGCATGCTGTTCTTGGCGGTGAGTATCCAAGGGACGGCAAGTAACTGTGAGAGTCGCTGTCCGAGGGACGGCAAGTAACTGTGAGAGTCGCTGTCCGAGGGACGGCAAGTAACTGTGAGAGTCGCTGTCCGAGGGACGGCAAGTAACTGCGAGAGTCGCTGTCTGAGTGACCTGAAGTAATTGTGAGAATTGCTGTGTGAGGAGTCGTTATCCGAGGGGCGTCAAATAACTGTGAGAGTTGCTATCCTAGGGACATCAAATAACTGTGAGAGTCGCTATCCTAGGGACATCAAATAACTGCTAGATTCGCTATCCTAGGGGCGTCAAATAACTGCGAGAGTCGCTATCCTAGGGGCGTCAAATAACTGCGAGAATCACTGCCTCTGGAAATGTATTTATTTCCTCCATACAAAATGACAAACTGTGAATCAGTGGCGGATTTATGGGATGACGCAGGGTGGCGGCTGTCACCCCTTCCTTTGGGTTGCCACCCCATCTGCAACCTCAGTTTTGAGCAATGTATATATTGTGTGTGTATGTGTGTGTATATATATGAAATATCCATCCATCCCCACTTGTTCTATGCAGGGCTGCTGGGATCTGTAGGGGGGGGGGGCGGCAGATGGAGATGCTGCTGGGTAGCATCAGCCAGATAATGCATGCAGTGTGTTTCTAACTGTGCCGTTTCCTGCTCACTGGAATCCTTGATGTGCTGTAGATGCAAATCAGGTGCAAACAGAAGGGAACCTGTAAGTGCATTATTGTAGAGATGTTTATATTACGCCATCTTAAGACCAGATACTTCTCTACTGCTCTTCTTTCTACTGCTTAAGTTATTCTAAGAAAAGGCTATTAGACAATCACCTGATTACATTATCCTGATGTTATTCTAAGGCCGGTTTGTTTAGCTTTCCTGCAATTGGTTGATATTACACTGATATTTGGGGGGGGAACAACAAACTTTGTTTTGTTCCAATTTCGTTATATATTCTTTGTTTTGCTTGCTTATCCATATCTTGCTCACTACAGTTCTGTTATCTTAGAATTAAAATGGAAATGAGATCATGCTATCTTAAAATATTTGAGTTGATTCCCAGCAGTGATATTTTTTCCTCTACCTCCCACCCGCCAGCTGTACGTTCAGGCCCGGCTGGTGGCAAAATGGGCCCGACTTCTGCGACCCACAATCCAGTTCTTCCTCTTGGCGTTTGCTGTCTACGTGGGCTATACCCGCGTGTCTGACTACAAGCACCACTGGAGCGATGTTCTGACAGGTCTCCTGCAGGGGGCGCTCGTCGCCATCCTCATTGTAAGTCCCCCCCCTTGCATTTTCTCCTGGTTATTTCTGCACTGCACCTGAATGATCTGGTGACTGATGTTGCCGCCTTGCTCCCTTGTGGGATGACAGTGGTTTCTTGTGCCAGTGCTGCGCCTTAGGTTGCGTGGTGCTGCTGGAGAAGCTTCTGGAGAGGAATGTTTCTCCTCGGTCAGGGACTATGGCCACCAAGCAACAATGGCAGCAGTACCTGCCTGCTTGGCAAAGGCGCCTTGCAGCAGAAAGATGCAGAAATAAGAGATACAAAGAATAGTGATTTATTTCAACCTTCCCATATTCCATCTTGCGACCCCCCCCCCCCCACAACAAATAAACAAACAAAGAAATGAATGGTGTGCTCTTTATCTTTTATTCCTTCTACTTCTTCTACTTCTTTTATATCTTTTACTGAAGCCAATTCACTGCATATGCAGAATGCAAGGACGAAACACACCTAACAAAGATGGCAGTCCTGTACCAGGCAGAGATTTTATCATATCATATGTATTGTCATTTTTTGTGCTTTGTTTACAGTGATGATTCTAAAGTTGTTTTCGAATCTTTCTTACATCGCATAGCTCACCATGTGACTATTGCATGTGCGCCCAATGTGCCGATATACATTGCCCC
>JAODJW010000033.1:4737669-4750630 GCA_026777045.1 Hyperopisus bebe | reverse complement strand
AAATAATAAATATCCACAGGTTACAAAACTCCAAATAAAACTAAAGTATACTGTACTCTTCCAAATAATAATAGATGCCAAAAATTGGAGTCCCAATCCCCACACGCATAGCAACAATTCTTAAACCTTTCTGCTTTGTCCAGATCACCATTTCTGTGTTTTATTTCCACTGAACCACTTTCAGGACGCTCATTTTTTTTAAGCCTTTGAATTCTCGGTGGTTGTTCATTCTAACCTTACATTTTTGGATGGGGGTAGACTGTATTTAGCTTAAATGGGCATTATTACATTGTAAATAGCCAACTTTAGTTATACATGTCCACAGTTTTGCATCCTTACTCCGTATCGTATGGATTGCGTCATAACCTTCAGCAGACAGAACGGTAGTTTGCACCTATGTTTAACTCTGCTAGTGGGTGCTGTTTTTCCAGACCATATAACCTGCCTGTTGTAACAGGAACACTTGGTGAAGCAATCTTTGGGATTATAAGCAGTAAGTTGATGTTCACATCTGTGGATTAACGTATTATGAATATAACATTTTGGTGTACATTACAATATCGTTGCTAAGCTAATGCTTTTATCCAAAGTTGAAAACGTGAAGCCGTTGACATGACTAGAGTAATTCCAAGAGTACTAAAATCTGCAGTTTACAAGCCCACACTTTTAAACATCATACTTTTTGCTTCCTAACAAATGAACACTGTCTTTGCAGCACATGTTCGGAGTACCACATGGGACATGCTAAGGTTTGTTTAAAGAGTAGCTCACAGATCCTGCTAGGAATGCTGACTGGTGTGTTCCTCTTCTCTTGGAGCTTTGAGGATTCAAAACGGGTAATGCCGCAGACTGCCTTCGGGCTGGGAAACTCTCGTGTGCGTGTGCAGGACGATGTGACTTTAAGAGAGTCCTGCAGGCATTTCACCCATGTGAAGTTTCGATTTTTCATGAAAGGAGAGGAGGGACCAAGGCTGCCTGTTTCACTTGCCGCCTGTTTTGGACTTTTATTTTGACATGGGACTTGCATTACTCGTAAGCCTGGTTGTTAAGGTTGCACTGGGCCTTCCACCTCCTTTCATTAGTAGGATACTGAGTCCTGCATGAGTACTCATTGATCGTGGGCGTCCTGCTGACATGTCCAGGCCTTTGATTTACGTTCGACCGACTCTGAGGAATCCTCAGGAGAGCCTCGTTTAGAGCCTAAGCTTCCACTTTCCTTTTGAAGGCGAGTCCACCACCTCTGTTAATTCCTGAGCCTTCAGCCAGCTGAAGCTGCACAGACACGACGGGGAAAAAACAAAACAACAGTATTTCTTTGTGCAGGACTGGATTATTACTTGGGATATTTTAAACCAAAATAAACACCCATTTATATCTTAAATTATTATTTATGTGGCAATAGCTGTAAAGTCGCATTTATGATATTACCCAGACATTTGGCTTGTAGTTAGTGTTGATTTTGCACTTTAGGTGTCCTGAGCACTGTGTGTGAGCATTCAAAGAGTAAATGTAGCTACTCAACTAGATGCTAATGAGAATCGTTGCTGCCAGCATAGTAACCTTCATAATATAAATACATACTCTTACTCATACTATAGTCGCCCACTGAACCCATGGCAGTTTACTAATCGGTGATGAATAACATGAACCAGAAAGCATTTTCTTTATGGCGTACTCCAGGTGGCGCAACACGTAATGGAGTAATATTTTTTCATTTTCATTCATTTTCATCTAAAGGGTTTATTAATGACTTTGCAGTCACCTTAATAGCATGGTGTGGCCCAAAACACCTATCTGTATCAGTACTGAGGATCAGTCGTCTTGAAGTAACGGTTCATGTTCTCTTGTGTGACACATGCCATTATCATAGGAGAGAGACCTTTTTGTGCTGAAATGCATAATGTCTGCTGTCCAGAATCTATGAGGTAACATTCCTGGTAAATGGAGAGCTCCTGGGGGGAGGGTTGCTGGTAAACTGTGGTTCTCAAGGACAAAAAATAGTCTTTTATGGATCCAGACTAAGAAAAAAAATGTGGGCTCCACACGGGGGTGGTCTGTGAGGCTTGTAAAAGAAGGTCTGTTTATATTTCATAATTAAATTTGGTTGTATTTATCTAAGCGCATATTTATATTTTGTTATTGTTGGCTCTAAAAACATGCACTTCACAACAACAGTACATTCAAACTGGTAGTTCCATGGGAAGCTGTTTTTTAATCATGTTCTTTGAACTGTCAAGGCTGAAGCATCAGGATGCCCTAAGATTCTACAATAAGCATATTAGAGAGATTTGATAACTTTGTTGTTTGTCCTCCCTAATGCTGAGGTAACGATTGGTCTTTCTCACAACCTGCCTATTGATTCTGGCAAGTGTGATGTAAGCGTCGCATTCCGGATTTAAAACATGCATCGCATGGTCACTCCTCATTTTTAATGGTCTCCGACATTCCAACATGCAAAGTGCCTGACCAAAGAGACACCTTGTCTTCGGTCTTGTCACGTATTAATGGTCTGACCCTGACGATTCTAGCTCTTTGCTGTTCTTCCTCGAGGTTTTATGCTAGCAGCCATGCCCTTCATGGTGTTTTGTGTCACAATCGCGGGCCTGTGCTTCCTGAGTCCAGGAGACGGAGTAGGAATAGGGTGCTGAAGGTAAGATGTGCATCTTGGGTGTGAACGGCGCAAACACATAGCCGGTTTCGGGCCTGACAAAAGACAAACCAACTACGACACTATAAGAGCCAGAACAGAGCTTAGTGTCGCTCTGGGATAGGGGGGATGTACTCTTACAGGTATGTAGGGCTATTCCCTGGTGTGACATCTCTCCATTCTCCCATTTACTTATTTGGTAACGCTTCACATTAACTGCACCTTCATAATGCATTCATAGAACATTCATAAGCATGTAAGTATACCTTAATGTCCTAACATACCTTAACAGCTTATATTAATAAATATTTATAACAAACACTGTAATCATATAATGTTTATTACTGTATATTAAAGTTGTTGAGGTATGTTAGAACATTAAAGTATGCTTATATGCTGCTTATGAATGTTCTACGAATGCATTATGAAGGCGCAGTTTATGTAAAGCACTACCAGTTATTTTAAATTAGTACTGTATCAGGGGTTTACACACTCAGACTGGAAGTTAATTAAACAAGACGTATGGCCTCCTGCCCAGTTTGACCTTGATGGTTTTATATACTGCTGAATTTGTTATTCTTGTATTTTCTCTTTTAAAAGGTTTTCGTTGTTTCACTGACAAGTTTGTGAATAAAATGGGAATTGCAAACAAAATTCAGGAGATCCTTCCTTATGCTTTATTTTCACGTTCTTCAGAATCTGATCTGACCATTATTTTTCCAGCGGCTCGTCCAGTGCAGGGCTCACGCTCCTCACCCTCATGCTCACGCTCACGCTCCTCATGCTCCTCACGCTGCTCACGCTCACGCTCCTCACGCTCCTCACACTCATGCTCACGCTCCTCACGCTCCTCACGCAAGCTCACACCCATCAATTCAATGATTCGCCAAACTGCTCCTCTGTGGGAGGAAACTCGCACAGTATCTGGAGAACAGGCAGAGTCCCTCACACAGGAGGTGTGGTTTGAATCGCCGACCTTGAGGGGGTGAGGAGGCGGTGCCGTGCTGTGGCAGACCCTCCTCTGTGGGCCCCCGGTTCTGTGAGCTGTTCTTGTGGTTTGTTTTAAATAATGTTTTAAAATAACTCCTGTGTAAATCCACTCACCTCAGTCTCTGGACTTCTCCATGACGGCATGGACGTCTGGCCTTTTCCATCCCACTGTAAACATTGACCCCCCCCCCCCCCCAAGGTCCGTGTGCATTTCAGGCCTTGCAGTTAAAGGACATTTCAGTTTGGTTAGAAGGTTCTCTCAGGCTGGGCCCTGGCGCATTGTGTTGGAAAGAGGGTTCACCTGGTCACACTGATGACGTGTCTTCCCAAGCATGGCTGCTTTAATTAAACGTTCCTTCCCCCATTCGGCGTGGATGCCTGGAGCAGGTGTCACACTGGAGCTGCACCCTCTGATCTAGCGTCTGCCCCCCGCGCTGCAAAGAAAAAATATCGACACAGGTACTGCGTGTTTTTGTGGCGGTTATGTAAGACCTGTCTCTCACACGGGCTAAAGCAGCCCAGTTGTAGTGCTGAATGCGACGCCTGCTTTTATGATCAGCAAGTTGTACTTCCTCTGGGCTGGACCCAAGACAGCAGGGTGTCGACATTCGTTCTATCCTGAAGGAAATATGAATACTTTTGATGAAATTATGGCCATTTGTATTTAAAAATTCCAACCTACATACACAAAAGAGATCTCCTCAGTTCATAACCTTGCCCACAACCTCCTGGTATGCAGGGAACCATAATGATGAGAAAGTTACAGCAAACCCCCTCTTCTGGGGTGGAGGGTAAACCAATAATGGGCACTTCTGGTGTGCAAGACAATGCTGTGTGACAAAGCTGTACTTAAGTCTGGCATGAACAGTCATTCTTACATGTTTATACGAGGCGTGTGTGTGTACAGTATGTGAGTGTGGGTTATGTATATATTAAATTTTGGTGACCAAATGTCCACAATGTGATAAAAAAAAGTTTGGTTTTTTTTTTTACATATTGGGACCACTTTTCGGTCCCCACAAGGGAAAACTCAATTTTATAAAAAGCTGTGAATGCAATCAAATTGCAAAGATACAAATATACAAATATAAATATGTGTGTGTGTGTATATGTTCACACACTGTGGTTGCTTCTGTTATGCTCCCTGACTCTACACACCATTACTTCACAGTGGGAACGCTTCACCATCATCCCAATGTCTATAAAGGCATGTTTTGGCTGTCATGTGCACTGTGCTTAATGACCATCTGCACAGAGTACAGCAAACAGCACCTACGTCATGCTGCGTAGACGAGTCTAATGGGGCTTTAAAACTGCCTGACCATGTTTCTCTGTATAATTACTTTAAAAGGATTAAAAATGAAGCTTTCTCCGGCTGACCATTCCATCCCGACTGCAGAAAACTCTCCAGTATATTGACAGACACTATCATACCGCTGCCTAAGTCCTGTTTTGTTGTGTAACTATGTGCTAAGACCACTCTGTAGATAGACTTCCTTGTCCTGTGGTAATATGCAGAACAAACAAGTGGTTCCCAGTTTTTGATCTCTAAGGTTTGACTGCCAAAGGCAGAGCAAGCAAACATAACCCAACATTACTGGCAAAGTCCACGGTGAGAAGACAGAGGGATGTCAAGCAGGGTATTAACAAGGAGATTAGTCATACTTATTTCTGTTTTGTTACTATTCATACATTGTCCTATCAATCACCTGAATTAGCCTTGCTAGGCAGCTGGCCTACAGTGTTGATGTTCGGAATCTGTGTGTGACTTGATTTACCGAATCTTTATTTGTTGCTGAAATATGGCATGGGAGAGATTTTGTGGTTCAGGGAAAAAATGACCAAGGTAAACAGTCAATGACCCTAATTAAATCTCAAACATCTGCTTCTGCCTAATGTAAATATTATGTAACCGGTGCCTTTGCATTTTCATAACGTGCTCTCCTAGGGCAGCGACGCGGTGGTCGGCCCTGAAATCCATAATATTTCAGGTAACTGGCCATTCATCCCTGCTGTGTCTCCCACTGTCGCATGGCAAGATGTAGGACGTACGTTTCCAGCACCCCTGTGGAGAAGCTGG
The DNA here is from genome assembly GCA_026777045.1 of Hyperopisus bebe. NCBI lineage: Eukaryota > Metazoa > Chordata > Actinopteri > Osteoglossiformes > Mormyridae > Hyperopisus > Hyperopisus bebe. The sequence goes on along the minus strand of JAODJW010000033.1, from coordinate 4,744,913 downwards.
CAGCTTCACATTCAACCTGAAAAGTACGGCATTCGCTGATGGCGCCTCCTAGTTCTGTTGATATTTATAACTTCCTTTCGCGACATCTGACACTTAAATCCTGCACCGGCAGGGTCCTGCCAAAGCAGGGTGAGAACCTGCGGAGGAGCTGGGTCTGGAGGAGCGGGAGGATCAAGAGGAGGAGAAGCCAAGGCCTGGAAAATGCGAACTCTGTTCTCTACCTTAAGTTGGGAAGGGAGGGCATTGCTTTACTACCCATAGGGAAGGAACTTCAGGAAGGGAATGGTAGTCTGCAGCCTCAGGTCACAAAGCTGCTTGTTTCCACTTTAAGGGCTCCTCCGCACTAAGACCTCATAGGGTGACGATACATAGGGCAACCTTTTCACCAGTGTTGCCAGCCAGTGTTGCCAACCAGTGTTGCTCGGGCACATTCTCATTGATATTGGGCAACAAATTTTATTTGGAAAGCTCTGAATGACAGTGGGCAACTTTTCGCAATCATCCAGGTCCAGATAAATTGTCCTCTGTCTCACCTAGTCGGCAACTGCCCAGTAACATCGTTCAGTTGGTCAAAAAGTTGCCCTGTACCTCATCACCTTTAAGGTTTTAGACTGGAGTGAAAAAGGTTCAAGAAATATATTTTGACATGAAATTTATTATACTATGTGTAATATAATATATTACATTAGTTATTCAACTGCATAGGCTCCGGATTCCCAGAGACCCTGAATAGGACAAGTGGTTACAGAAGATGGATGGATGGATGGATGGATGGATAATCTTTCATGTTCTAAATAAGCAGGGATGTGTTGATGTTTAATGTATGGTTTTATATGTGTGCACCTACAGCTGTGGTGGTCCTTAAAATAGCTAGATCTCATTGACACACTAAGAAAGCTAACTGCATGTCTTTGAGGTTCAGGATGAACCTGGAGCACCTGGAGAAGCCCACGTGACGAGGGAACATGCGTAGCTGCACAGCGTCAGAGCAAAGGCGCCTTTCAAACCTTCAGTCTTGGAGGTGAGAGGCCCCAGCGCTCACTACCAATATATGCATACACATATACTTAGATGGAACCTGATATTAATGCTGAAAATGTGACAGGCTGCCATGAAATGGAGAGAGTTTTTTGTGTCGTTCTGTGACCTACATTCCAATTTCCGTCATTCCTTTCTCGTCAAAAAAAAAAAAAAAAAACACGAAACTGTGATATCAGCTGGTGTTAGATTTTATTATCATTTTATTTTCCTTTCAGCTTCTCCAACTTTCTGTTTTAAATTTCATTTTTTAAATTCCTTTTTTTGTTGTTCATAGACAAAAAACATATGAATGATAAACTTTTTGTACTTCCTCGGTGAGACTAAATGGTTCTTAAATTTATGCTTTTGTCAATATAATTTTATTCATTATTCTTTATTTTATATTTTATTTTATTTTATGAGTGTGAATCCAGCAATTTTCTTGCATTATTGCATGAGATCTTAGGAGTGTGTAATTATTTTCTTGTATTCCAGAATTACAACACGTTCCTTGGATGGAAGATTCAAAATCTTGGCCCAAGAAGAGCAAACCTACAGTTTTACTGGTTCAGTAAGTCTATAGATGTTTTTCCAGGATAAATGCTAATATAATTATACATTCATTCAGATAGCATGACTGTTGACAGTGTGAGTTTGAGACCTTGACTCAACACGACATCATTTATTGTAGGGATCCCTTTGACGTCATTCATCTTCACAGCAGGCGGAATTACTGCAGATCATATGCAAATTATATCCTGTATTCTGTAATATTTTCAAACATTTTACAATTTGATTGTGAATGAGTGACCCTAAGACATAAAGCAGCTAATTATACACTCACTCCATCCATCTCCCAGCCATTTATTCAGCATTTGGGGAAGGATCCTATGTTCTCAATTATTATTTTCTTTCTCACACCACTAAAGCAGATTTTATATTTTCCTTTCTGCTGTTTTTAGGCTGTAATGATAGTTTCACTGTAACATATAATGGCATCACATTTATCTTTATAAGTTCAAGACTATTCATTTCTAACATTTATCAGAATTGCAGTTCCCATTTTTCTGGTGATTATAGTTTCACTTAAATGTATGTCTAAGCCTACGTCCAAACCCATACTGGGTGTAACGTTTCCAAGTATGAAATGATATTCTTACACCTTCCAAATCAGAATTGTGGGCTCTGTGTTGGGTAGAAACACTGAAGCTGGCTGGACAGAAATTCTCCAGTTAAAACACTAGGTTGTAATACACTGGGTATTAGTTGTCTGTCTATAACCCAAAAGATTGGAGATACTGTACTTGGATGGATTTGGGGGGGGGGGCAGTGACCCCCCTCTTGTAGCCTGAGTTGAAATTGTAGTTAACTGGGAAGACCATCATTGTGCTATGTTCTATGCTGGCATTTTGCACTTTTGCATAATCAGCTTGTCGGTACCCTACAGGTACATAGAATAATGGGTTATGTGTGCGTCAGATACATGCATTAACACACACGGTAAGCAGGATGCATTTTTTGGGGGCTCAGGTAAGGTCAATGGTTACCAAGTTCCATGTAATAATCTGTCTTACTTGATGTTTTTTTCTAAAGATGTATAAAAAAATATGTCCTGAATTATAGGTTCTTAAAAATAAATATCTTTACATTCTTAGTTAACATACACATTTCCTGTTTTTTTTTTTTTTGAATACACACACCAGCTCCTTATCTGTTATCTGTCATCATAGCACAGTAAGCAAAGGCATATTTTGCACATATTTGCACTGGATTGCAGCCTGAGTGCAGTGCATGCTCTAATCCTGTACTTGTTCATACAGTTTGCTGGCTATGAATGCAGGTACCGGGACTAACACTGTTGGGGATTCTGTTGAGAGTCCAGGCCTGTGTCGTTCCTGGAGAGGAATGTTCCTCCAGCAGCTTGGGGAAGGTCCTACAGAAATGGTCCAGATCACAGTATCTACATGCGGGTTCAAATCCAGTGATTGCCATGATATTATAGAGATATAATGTATCCATCAGCTTTTCTTGCTCGCTTTTCTCATTACAATTGTTACAGTTTAGACCCCATCCTGAAATAACGGGTTAAAAGGCACCGTAAACCGTCGACAGGATGCCAGCAATTACTCACAGAAGCCAATATCCAGTGCAGTCAGTGGTTTCTTTATGTTTATGCTTATAATACTGTGAAATGTCATCTTAGATTTTATGGAAAATTTTTACTTCCCACAGTGGTAATGCTTCGGATTATAATTATTAAATTTCAAATATAATAGCGCCTTATATTTACCTTCGATTACAGGCATCTGTTGACTGCAAATATTGTAACTTTAGTCACGTATTGCATCATGGTTCATGCCTTATTAAAATGTAACTAAAGGACTTCAGAATGAATTGGAAACCAAGGTTGCAGTAGCCATGAAATGTCAGCCTCCCCCTCCCCCTCCAAGTATTATTATTAATAACAATAATAAAAATAATAACATGCTTACGAGCTCAGAAAAAGGGTACAAAATTGTGCCTTTGCTTGTCACTGGGGCTGTACCCTCAATGATCTGCCAATTGTACCTTAGCTGTAGGTAATTGTACCTTGTAGGGTACAGAAATTGACTCTGGGGAACATTTCTGTACCATTGATGGTACATTCTTGTTTGTGCCTTTGTGATGTTCCTCAGAGACAATTTCTGTACATTAAAAGGTACAATTACAAAGGTATGGTACAATTTTTTACCCTTTTTCTGAGACTGTATGACCCGTTGTTACTGTCAATGATATGAAACATGAAACAAAGGTCTCAAAGTATATGTGCTGTATATTGTATGCTCAGATTCCATTTGAAACACGAATGCTAGAGGATAAAGCGTCATTGTCTTTGAAACATGTTAAACTCACACTGAGTAAAACAATATAGACTAGCAAGCAAATGTGCTTGAAAATGTCTAAGCCGCCCCTCACGACTTTTTAAAAACAAATGCATAACGCATCTCCATCCATCCACTTACTATATACCCTTGTCCTGTGTTAATTCGAGATAATGAATGGAAGTTGAAGTCGAGATAGGCTGATCTCTGGTGGAGAAATGTAACAATTACACCAATAAAGCGATCGGAAGAAGCATTTATTGGATGAAATTCACTTCTAAATATACATCACGAAAGAACAACTGAACTAACATAGATCTTGACAAAAACCGTGCATAAACATCACATCAGAGTACGTTAAAATTACATCAGAAACCAATTCTTTGCAGACAAAAAAGGGTATTTGACCTCGATTATTAACATTGTTTTATGTTTTTATAGAACACTTACTTTAGTCTTTTTAAACTTCAAAATAATATCGGATTGTCATGAAATAATTTAATACAAAATAATGAATAATGTCGCCATTTAAAGTATAAATAAAAACATGAACGACTGTATGGAAATTTTCATTTCATACAGATTCACTATGCCCTCGATTCAAACACCCCTTTGAAGAGAACCGTACCTTTAGTCACGAACCATGAGAAAACATCTACAGGTTCTACCGAGATTTGAACTCGGATCGCTGGATTCAAAGTCCAGAGTGCTAACCATTACACCATAGAACCAAGGACCGAGCGTAATTTTCAAATGAGTATTTTTCAGAACCTTTCCAGTCACTTAAGCTTTTAAATGTTTTATTTATATGTTTGTTATATGTGAAATGTTCATTAATTTCAAAAGTCATAAACTACCTTGCAACTTAAATGCAACCGAGATGCACATATCCGAACATTAATAATAATATGCAGGATCTTACGATATAGGCAATCTTTGTCTCTATTCTAAAGCCAAAATAATGTACACATACATCGCCTACCTGGCGATTTTCTTACATATAGGTAGTTTACTTATTAATAGTAGGGAATTATGCTATTTGCTGTTGAAAAACAGCCCAGTTTTAAAGACGACGTTTAAATTGACGGCAGGTCTTCTACATAAGCATTTCATAGAAAATATTAAAGTAAAAAGAGCAGCGAATGTGCGGTTTGGGTCTTGGTCATTGCTATCGAAAGCGCCATGCCGACGAGAGGAACACAATGAAGTTCCTATGAACGACCACAGAGGGGCAGCCGGAGTTTGCGAAGGTGAGGTTCTCCTGTCCTCCTGATCATCTCGCCAGGTTTATTAACAAAGTAGAAATGAGTAGTGAGAAGATGGATGGATATATGTCAAGTTCACCTGGGGCTTGACCTTTTTTTTGTTTTATTAAGATAATTGGCATCTGGGCTGAAATACTCGGAGTTACGCTGGAGTGATCGGACCTAACGACGCCCATGAATCCAGGTATGTAAGAGTCTAACAGGTCAGGGTGTTGTTCAACCAAATAGTTACTTCAATATTAATTCAAATACAGGAACTCGTGGCCATAGGTGGAAATTAGCGGGAGAACATTGTAAACTGGATTTGAGAAAGCACTTATTTACACAGCGTGTAGTTAAAGTATGGAATAGTCTCCCTGTTAGTGTAGTGCAAGCTAAAACCTTGTGTTCCTTTAAATCTAAGCTAGATAATATTTTAACAGTTCTCCCCCAAAACGAGCCTGAATGGCCTCCTCTCGTTTGTAAAATTCTTACGTTCTTATATACATTACATTACGTATGTGGTGTACCAGGAGCTCCTAACAGGAAGCACAGGGTGGGAAGGAGTAGGCACCTTGAATGGGCCATGTCACAGTCACATAACTAGGGCCTTGTCCACAAGTACACGGGTATTTTAAAAACGGTATTTTCCCCCTCCGTTATAAAAAAAAAATAATCTCCGTCCATATGAAAACGCTGAAACGCTGTCAAGAGCATGCCAAGCCAACAGGCAGCGATAAAACTCTGACCGTAAAGCCAGGATGGCCAATCAGAAGCCTTATTACCAGTTCTGCTAGGCTAAAAACGGCTAATGTAAACAGCGAATGGCGCACGCTCTGACGTCAGACAAAGGGTCATTAATTAGGTCATTTTATCTCCCTGCCTTACTCTTTCACAATCACAGAAGATACAGCAAGAGCACAAAGCAGCCGCACAAGATGATGTTCTATTGAAATCTATGTTGAATCTCAGCCAACGCGCCGAAGTCCCTGGAGCCAAATTCCAAACGTGGAACTTCAGCACATAAAGTGAAAAAATCCCAGCAGCAAAATCTGAATTACGAAAGCGACTATAAACTACAAAAGCTCGACGAGATCCACAGTGTGCATGGCAATAATAATAAATGCAATGTCGTCTGGTTTAAAAACCCGTTCACTGTTATAGAGTGCCTAATTAGAGGCCAAAATGCAGAAAAATGCGATCGATGTAAAGATTGGAGACCACAGTCAAGAGCGGGGATATGAACCCATTGCCGGCTTCTATTAAAGGGGAATGTGATGTTTTATCACTTTGATCTATAGGAGATGCTTCAACGTATTTCACTCTGGAAAAATTGTTCAGTTGTTCAATGCTAGATATTACCTATAATAACAATCTCTTATTGAAATAGTGAATTTATAACTGGCTCTCAATACTTGAGCGACATGGAACAGCATGATAATCTGACAAATATCACCATATACAAAGGATAGTGGTATTCCACACATCAGTATGATCAAAATGGAAGTTTTAATTGTGATGATATAGTTTATGCATCTTTGTAACTGTGCTATGGCCAATCACCCTCCTGCTTCCAGAATAATTAATGTATGGATGATCTGTATGTGCACAGGCAAATTTACGCACACGTATGTTTATTCAACACGTGCCTTTTGCTGATTGCTGTGAAATGCTTGTGTGTGTACAATGGCAAAGAGAAGCTTGATGTGTTGATTTCTTGTCATTCACTTTCCAAAATGAGGATGCTTGACAACAGTGCAGCTCTGCAATATGAGCAACAGTGACAAGATATTAAGGAGAATATAATCCAATCTGTCTGCTGTGTATATATATGTCTGTGTTCTTTAATGCCTCCTCATCTATGTCATGCCAGTAAGCAAAAGTTTCCAAATGGGTTTCTGAGATCTTACTTTGAAACAGAATAAAACTGACGTGAGGATTTTGCTCAGTGTCGGATGCGGATTCCCGCTCGCTAATCTGTTATGTTGAGAATGTGATTTGAAGAATTAAAAATAAAGTTCCAGAGTTCCCAGACACAACTGCCTGTGGGTAGTTATGCATATTAGTGTGTGTGTGTGTGTGTGTGTGTGTGTGTGTGTGGGGGGGGGGGGGGGGGGTT